>PVIC010004112.1:0-64607 GCA_004025085.1 Thryonomys swinderianus
TCATAAGCATTATGCCCTTGAAGACTATAGTCAGAGACAATGGATCTACAATAAAGATAATAAGTAAAATTTTTAAAAAGATCTCAAAAACTATTAATAATGTGCCATGAACAAGATACCTCTAAGCTACAGCAAAAATACTGAAGAGGGGCTGGGGATTTAGCTCAAGTGGTACCGCGCCAGCCTTGGACACACAGGGCCCAAGTTTGATCCCCAGTACCGCAAAAAACAAAACAAAACAAAAAACCCAAAGAGGCAGAAAAGTAGAGAGAGAAAAAAAATGAACATCTGGAGTTTTCCAGCATTCACGTTTTCATGTTCACCTCTCTCTTTTTTTTTTCTTTTCCCAATACTGGGGATTGAACTCCGGCCCTTGTCCTTCCAAGGCAGGTGCAGTAAACTTGAGCTAAATCCCCTGCTCTTAGTGTTTATTATAACCTTTCATCTTTTTCTAATTTTTTCTCCTATTAAAAATGTATCTTACTCTGTACTTTTCTTAAATAATTAAATTTTGTCTTAAAAATTTCCTTCAAAATACCCTACATGACTTAAAGTTTTTATAATATACCTCATTTTAAACCATACTAGTTGTTTGTAGGACTTACTGTTCTTAATTACAGCAAGTCTAGTATACATATTTGCATACTTCTTTTCCTCTAAGATAAATCCCACCAAATTGAGTTTTTAGAGCAAGGTAAATGAATTCCACTAAGACTGCTATCTATTACAAAACTTACTTCAAAAAGATCGTATGAATTTTGCACTTTCACCACAACTGGAAGACAACATACCTAGCACACCCACTGATCAACTCTGAGAATCCACCTTTCTTGTCATTTCAGTCTGGTTACTCCAGTTTGGAATCCCATTAACTTTATTTTTCTTCCGTTAATTAATTTCTTTGACTATTTTATCTTTTTGATTGCTAGCAAGGTAACAAATTATGTCGTATCCTTTGAAGCTCTGTGAATTGCTCCTCTTGGGAATTGTTAGTACATGAGTTAGTCCCGACTTATTCTAAACATCATCAAGCCAAGCGTGCTTTAGAACAGACAGCTCTAATGTGTTGAGAAGTACAGCTGTTTCTCACTTAGCCATAAATAAATTATAAAAATTGACAGTGTATGTTATTCAGTTTTAAACAAAATCTTTGGCTGTACGTTTAGGAAATGAAACGAAGAGGGGGGGGAAATCACTTTAAGAACACTTTATGGGGATTATTTCCATTTTCTCTTAGGACCATTGTCTTGCTCTGTGCCCTGAAAAGGTGATCTCTCTAAGACACACCACCGCTCTGCCCTGCACACCGGCCCTGGTGGTCTGGCCAAGTGGTCCATCAGCAGTCGGTGGTCCTAGCGCAGGAGCAGAGAGGGAGCAACATGTAGCATACTCATTTCTTTCCTGCTTTCAGTTATTTCTCACGTGGTTCTTAAGTTCTGCGCACCCTCTGTCATGAGCTCCTCTTTCGTGGTTCTGTCTCTCTGCCGGCTCTATAACACTTGTTTCTTTCTCAAGACCACATGGTCTCAAAGATTAATGGCTTCCTTTTGGTCCAGAGACAAAACAAATCTTGTCAGTTTTCTGAAATCCACTTCCACCTCTGTGAGTAATACCTTCACTAACCCTTCTTCCAAAGCCCCAGCTGAATGCACTTATGCTGGGGATAAACCCATTAAATTCATTATCGCTTTACATCAGGAATGTCTTGTGATATTTGATTCATCAGTAAACTTTGTTCAGCATAAACTGAGTATTTATTTTTAATTTGGCCAAATGGTTGGTTTTGGAGATAAATAATTCACCCTTCTTAACTTAGGCAGATTTTTCTTTTTCTGATTTCCACAGTACCTAATGTGATAACTCACAAGGCACCTAAAACCCTTTAAAAACTTGGCTTTTTAACCTGTTTGGTTAGAAACTAACTCTTAATGTGTACATCTGTCTGCTGAATATGCCAACCTTCTCTTCCATCTATCATTGCACATAAAGTTTTTCCATTCTCTAAAAAAATAATTCTTTTATTTTTTTGAGAAATCAAAGCTAATGTTTAAAATTTTACTCTCTTCTAACCTCCTCTTTGAAGCTTGAACACATGATGATGTGCCCTCTCTCTCACTCTCTCTCTCTCACTCTCTCTCTCTCTCTGTTATCTTTAATTTGAAGCCTTAATCAAATGCAATACTATACTTCACGAATATCTTGGGTGTCTGAAGACAAAAGTCTTACTTTTATATTCTGTATCAAATTCTGCAAGGTAGAGAGCTCAAGTTGACACACATCTTTTAACTAATGTAAGACAGGATTTAGCTAATATTAAAATAATTGTGTAGGAAAATAACATGTTAAACTTATAAAACAAATCAACATTTGGAAAAGAATTTAAGGGGTAAATTCTGAGTTAATCTTGTACACTAGGTATCTAATTTAATTTTCAAAGTACATGAGCTGATACTTTAAGATACTTAATAAAGGGAAATTTTCCAATCTTCAAATGCAATTAGAACCACATACGTTATTGATGTGACTATTTGAATGAAAACTGTTTTACATAATCTGAGGGCTAACAGAGTTATGAGTTAAGATTCAAGTGAGACCCACATTGAAAGCAGCTAAACTGCCACAAGAAATCTAAACCTATGTGTCTCCTTCCAATTTCAGAGCACTTTTCCATGTGTGTTCAGAGTAAGGAGGCTGCAAACATCTCACATCCACCACTGAAGTGATTCTGTTCACTTCTGAAGACACTGTTACAACCATCAACTTCTACAGCTGCCTCCTAGCAGTTTCCTAAGCAGCTCTCACAGCTGCATAGTAAAATGCTGGAGGACTCACGGGAAGCACAGCTGTGCTCCCAGACACAGCTGTGCACTAGAATAAATACTGGGTGGGGCTTTACTTGGCAAATGCCACACATTGGTATGGGGCTAACTGATGGAACCTTGTAATTTAGTCTATATGCACACAGCACTTTTGAGATTCATGGCAAAGGAGATAAATTTACAAAGACGTACTATGAGGTGCTGTCCAATTTAAAAATGAAGATCTGAGTTCATTTTCTGTCTTTGCCACACAATACTCACCACACACATGCATACATATGCACACACACATACACACTTGCTTGTTTTGTTCTGTTTCTTTGTGGAGTTAATCTCACTGGATTATCACTTGAAATGACACTGGTTTGAGTCTGCATTGACTCTTAAGAAGCTTTACACACTGATCAGCCAAACCCTCCCAAAAATGCAAGAATGAAAAAGCTTAATCTTTCTACCTACAAAGCCAGTAAAGCACAAACTAAAGTTGTACGAATAATAACCACTAACTCAGTCTTTAAGTAACAACTAAATTGAATAACTACTTAATCAGCATTCACTCACCAGAAATATTTATTACATAGCCACAATACACAAGGTCCTGAAACATTTTTTCCAATTATGAAGAGAAAGAATACTACAAAGAACAATGGTAAAAATAATTTTATATTAGTGAATTTAAAATTGTGTCCTATGTAACTTTGTAAAAGATGCCAAATGATTCAGTTAAGCATTAAACTTTCAATCAAATCGATGCTGCTGTTAGTGCAAAAAACATATATGGTATACCTAATGTTTTGGAAACTTAAAAACATGCTCTCAGGCTTAATTCATTCTGAAGCTTGCACTTTAAAAAGCAATCAAATAACAACATTTTACTTCATCTAGTGTTTCCTTCACAAGAGAAGCTGAAATACAATATGTTCTAATAATGTTTGTCTAAATCTATTTGAAGAGACATATTTAATAGCTCTTGAATATATGGGTAAAATGAAACAAGTTGAATAACATAAATGTTTAAAAATGGAGACAGTGTTGGTAGTTTTTTTTTTAAGAAAGCAAATAGTATTTGCTTTTTTCCTATATGTTAACTATCTGCTCATTGTTTCTTACAGTACTGCTTGGACTTGCCTACAGTTGGTGCCGTGACAATTATTTGATTTATCTTTCTGTTCTATTTACTAGTGCTCCATTTCATTGCTACTTGAGGTGCCTGAATAGCACTGGGTAGGAAGCTGCCTGAATCAGACTGCAGAGGTCCATGTCAGAATGTTACCTATCAATCTCTGAATAAAGAGTTATGCCTAGACTTTTGCTTTAAAAATAAAATCAATTTTTAAAAAAACAGGTTGACAATAACTAGTAAAATACTGTTTTGTGTTCAGAGAAAGCATTCATTTGGTGATACATTTTACATATCTCATTAACATTAGCATTTTTTCTTTATTCTGTACACACATTTAGGTAATGTTGTCATTATGAGTTCATCAGCTATTCCATTAACAAAAATACTCTCTTTCCTGCTTTTCCTGGCACAGGCTCTCTTCCTCCTCCCTTCCCACATAAGGACTGTTCCAGTAACTAATGTGTGCAACCCTGGCAGTAAGAATATGAAATGTTTAGTGAGAGACTTAAAAGATGGAAGCATCAATTCCAGTCCTTTTGCTCTAAAGCACAGAACTAAAACCATGTATCCCTCTTCCTACCAATCTTTACGCATTAAATATATTTTAAACGTAACTCTCTGAACTGCAAACAGCCATGTGGCCATGCACTGGAATGTCGAGGGGCTCTGAAGAGCGGACTCGGAGAACTTCAGTAGTAATTTGAACTGCAGACTGCTCGATGAATGGGAGCACCGGGGGATATTCTGACTCCATAGAAATAAAACCCTGAACTTTTGCTCCTCTCTCAAAGGGCGCTCATGCCATAGGGGAGTGTGATGAAGGTCAAAAAGGAAAACAGACATTTGTAACTGCATCTTCATTTCAGCAGAGTGAAAAGAAAACAGTCACGACCACCAGTTTCTACTGTGGACCCTGGAAAGCAGCGTGTTAACTGAACAGTTAAATCCAGTGGAGAAGCTGGGAGTGTCAGGTACACGTGGCTCCCCGTTCATATTAAGCGCTTTCCCATCCTGCCGACCGGATGCTCTGGGACTGCTCCGAGTGGGAAACTAACACTTTTCATCCATACAGTGCTCTAATAAGCATAAAAATTGTTTGTTAAGAAAAAAAAAGCTCAGCAAAGACATAAAATGATTAGCAAATGAGGGACCTGAAGAGAGTAGTAACTGATGTGTAGTGTTTGGCCTAAGAAAAGAAAAGCTTAAAATATTTAATTAACCATATTTCTTTAGATGGAGATGGGGACTTCGTAACCTTTGCATCCGTTTAGAAGTAGAAAAAAACTTACGCTGATATATGTAAATGTACATCTATGGAACAACACACACAGTCAACCTTCCATATCCACAGGATCTTCATCCTAGATTTAATAAGCTACATATATAAAAATTAGGCAGCACTTGGGAGGCAGAGACAGGAGGATTGCTGAGTTCGCGGCGGCTTGCCTGGGCACCATAGTGAGCTCAGGGCCAGCCTGAACTACAAAGCGAGACCCTGTCTCAAAAAGCAAAAAAAAAAAAAAAAAAAAAAAATTAGGGACCAAATCGAGCCTGTGCTGAATATGGACTGATTTTTCTTTCTCGTTAGTTTTTCTAAATACAGCTATCTACATAACAGCTCATTGTACTGGGCACCACAGGTAACCAGATGACTGAAGATTCACAGTACACTCTAGGTCGTACACAAACACCCCGGCCCTTTACATAAGGGACTTGGCATCCCCAGGTTTGGGTATTCTGGTGGGAAAGGGGTGCTGGAACCAATACTCTGTGTCCCAAGGGACAAGTGACTGTGTTTATGCAAAATCACTATGAATGTGTGTGTGCTTGTGCATATATTCACACGTGCTTTAACACATATATTGCCTATGATGCACACATGTCCTACTATGTATTATGTATGGATACATGTTCTGCTAAAAAAAGGTTTTTAAAGATTCTAAGTCCTAGGCACTTAAATTATCATAAAAGGCAGTGGAAACCCATCTCTAGAATTCTACATCTTATCTGGATCTGACTGAAAAGATTTAGATCTCAACAAAGCGATGAAGAGCTGGAGAGTTAGCTCAGTGGTTCCAGCACCTGCCTAGCAAGCGTAAGGTCCCTGGTTCAATCCGCAGTAACCACATACAACAATACCACAACCAGCAATCAGTACCACATACCACAGTGCCAGGCGTGGTGGCTCACGCCTGTCATCCCAGCACTTGGGAGGCAGAAGCAGGAGAATTGCTGAGTTTGAGGCTTGCCTGGACTCCATAGTGAGCTCAGGGCCAGCCTGAACTACAAAACAAGACCCTGTCTCAAAAAAAAAGGGGGGGGGGATGTAATAGTTGAATTTCAGCATTCCTGGTTTAATGATTTGAGATGGGAATAATGTCTTGAATTTTAGACCTTGGCGGTTGCCCTGATCTTATCATGTGCTACCATGAGCCAAGAGAAGGGAGAATAAATGTTATTACACTGTGATACGGTGCCACGGCATGGGCACTTACAGACTTAACTCTCTACGCTTTTGTAAGAAACTTGCAATAGACTCGAGTAATTTAATTAGTAGATAGGAATACTACTAAAACCAACGTATGCAAATTGCTTACAGCACTTTTTTGTTTTTAACTCTGCTAATGGTTAAGGGTACTTTATAGGTCTGAAAGTTTCCAGACTATTCTTTGTGTCTTTTACCCTAATTCATCATTAGTTTGCCAACCACTATTAAAACACTTTTGCATCTAAATGTAAAGGCCCATATCCTGACATTGATCCAAGTGCGGAACTCCCGTTGAAGTCGAAGAGACTGTTGCATAGAAATCAATGACAGGATATGGACCTTAAGACTGGACCATCTCTCCCCTGGAACCTTTGTATTTTTTTTTTTCATTGACGCTCAGAAATTTGTGAGTATTACAAGAAACTAGAGACGTAAAACACAGCCTCTGCTCAATGAGTTTCATGGCTCTCTGCTGCTCCTCCGACACAGTTTAGAGGGAACTGTGTGCCAACTGTATTTTGGAGAAGAGGAGTAGGGGGACTGTACAGCTGCCAACATCAGCAGCGATGCACTTGACTAGAATAGCATCTCGCACTAAGCAGGTGAACAGGCCTTGTTTTAATCACAGCTTCTGTGTTGGCAAAGACACCACCTTCCAAACCAAATGAGCTCTTTTCCCAGCTCTACTACCGAATTGGCAATCATAAATATCTCACAGGACACATGTCCCATTCAAAGCTTGAGTATTAAACATTTATAGGTTAGTTTCTAATAAGCTGTGTAAATTATTCTTCCATGCCATAAATGCTAAAAATAACTCTCTAGGTTTGAATCTCTCAACGAATGCAAAGAACTTCATGCATATTAAAGTTAATTCTTTCATTCTTTGCAAAGTGTTGAACAACAGCTTTTAAAGATCCTTTAAGAAAATGTAAACATGCTAAAACAAATTTAAATTAGGTGTTTCCTTACCACCACTATTACCTCTCCTCTTTTTACATACAAATATGAGGGAAAGAGAAAGTTATAATAGCTGTTTTATCTATTTCAAATTTTAAATGGGTTCATTTTTCTAAAAGATTCCCTCTTACTTACTTTCCTGGTCCTAATACTAACCTGTGTTTCAAGTGAAGAAGCCATTTATTCACCCTGGTTTTCATTTCCTTCTATTTCCTTTGCAGGGACCATCTGGATGGAATCATAGATTTTTAATTTTTAGCTTACTTTAAACTTATCAGGAGTGCTTATTAAAACAGGCTGCTGAGCCACACCCTCAGTAGATCAGAGATGAGGACTAAGAATATGTGTTTTTAACAAATTCCTTGCTGACTTTGATGCTGCTGGTCTGATATCATTTTGTGAGGATCACTGATGTGTAGACCTCAGTCTTTAGCAGCTACAATAATCACCAAGAAAGCTTTGGTAATTGTGCCACCCCTCTTCCCACAGGCCTACTTTAAATTGAGCACAGCTTGGGTGGAGTCTGGGCATTTTCCTTTCAGTGAACACCACATGCAATTCAGCCATTGGTCATAGAACAAGCAGAGATAGAACTACCCCTGAGTCTCTTCCACATTTGAAAAAGTATGATTTCTTTCTCATAAGCCAAGTGAGAAAGACTAAAACGGGTAGTTCAAGGACAAATACAAAACTGGCAGCAGGGACAAAGACATCTCAAATGTAAAGCTGAGAACTATCCTAGAGAGGCAACTTTTTAGATTCCAGCCAAATCCAATGACCAGAGGACCTAGCATCCTAGATGTATTGGTACATTTTGTATATCTGTAGCTATGTAATTGCTTATTTGTAATATTGCCTTTTGGGTTACTAAGCAATAAGATAGCCAGGCTTTGTCATGTTTTCAATTTACCATTATATCTGACCATCAGATCTGACATATTCTAACATGTTTGGGTTGGGTCATTTTTCCTTAGAATGGCAACAGTGGACTCTCATCTGTGTTATAAGAAAAACTCTATAGTGACTCAATACAGTTTATAAATTTACTTTTAAACTGGGTGTGGTGGCTCGCGTTTATAATCCCAGCACTTGGGAGGCAGAGGCAGGAGGATTGCTGGGTTCAAGGCTTGCCTGGGCTACATAGTGAGCTCATGGCCAGCCTGACTACATAGAGAGACCCTGTCTCAAAAATTTAAAAAAAAATTTACTTTTAAGTATTTTGATTAAATGTCTACCTGATAAGATATCCTGCAGCTATATAGTTCAATAGGAATATTCTCTATATATGTTAGGACTAAGAATCTAATTTATTATCTGCTACTTTGAGAAAAGTTAATTAATGTGAAAATACACTCCTTGCCCCACTGAGAGTACGAAGGAACCACTCAACAACTTCGGGTCACTTAGTTCTGCACAAAAGCACCATTCGTAAAGCCCATTATTTGAACTCAAGACTGAACTGAGTTTCCTTCCAAATTCAAAGCACCAGCTCTTTTGGTGAATCACTGAAAACTGACAAGATCTTCTGTTTCAGTTCTTCATTTGTAAAGTGAGAATATCTCTGGATAAAATAACTAAGAGAAGTCCTCTACCAACTCAAAATATTTTATGATTTAGAATTACAGTTCATCCAAATGCCTATTATGTCAAAAATATTATAATGATAGACGTTATATTTAAAATTTTAATTGGTATTACAAATTATTTCATTCTAATTCAGTGTCCTAAACTGCCATTATATTTTTTCTTAGCTGAAAATCAAGTATTCCTTTGTGCTGACCACATATTAGCATTCCTCACATTAGGATTACCTGGTAATTAGTTTTCTTCATTAATCAAAGAGTTGGGTATTGGAAATTAATTTCTCTGATTATTTGTATATTTTTTATTCACTACATAAGTCCTGTGAGTGCTATAATTGTAACCCTTCATAATTGGCAGACATTAATTACTGAAATTGTACTAGAATTTCCATATCATTTTATATCAGAGCTACATGAATACTGAATACATTCATCATGTTTAGAATACCAATGAGGGAAATTAATTTCCAGCTATTAAAATATGTAAGACTTGTGTGACTATGATAAAACAGGGATATGCAGACTCCTGAATCCTATGTCACAACTAATATGTCTTTCTATGTTCAGCTGTATTAAAACAGGAGCACTTATTGTCCACTCACTAGAATTAATCCAGATGTCTATGGCTAAAAGGGTTCAGAAAAGCAGAAGGCAAGAGTTGAATCATGAAAATGCTCCCAGCAAAGGCACACAGTATAGCTGCCCATATTCAACCTCAACAAGCCCATGTTCCAGACACACCTCTTCTGGTAATTTTTTCCGGTAATTCAGGCTCATAATTTCAGCAGCATCTTCAGCTCTCTTCTACACGAGACAGTTTCAGTCGATTCCAGCTCTGGATTCTCCTCTCTTTGTAGACCAGGATTTCTTCACTTAGGGTCTGTGAATGAGCTTACGGGGTCCGTAAGTCTAATAAAACGCAGGCAAAGTTTCATTATTAGGTATGGGCTTACTCTCTGAGGAAAGGGTCTATAGTTTCTATCAGAGTCTCGAAAGCTTCTGTCACTCAATTTGTTTCAAGGACCTGGAGTGTCCTGTCTACCTTTCTTCAGTTTCACTGTCGCTGAACACATCCACATCTAGTAAAACTTCTCTTTTAGTTGAGTATATAGTTCCTGTCTTTGAGTCTCCTGACTGCAGTTTTCTTGAGATTTTATTTATCCTAGGCGGAGCATCAAAGCCATCTTGTCAATGGTGAAAATCAGCCTGGTTGTTCCCTGACTCACTGATTTTCAGCACTCTCGCATTCTCTATTGATTGAGTCCAAATTCCTAGAGTGCAAGACACCATGTCTTACTCATTTTCTGTAACCTTACCTTCCACCTCACCTAAGAAATTGCTGCTTCTGAACCCTTCTAATGTCAGGAAGCTCCTGCGTTCCAGCAGCAACTTATCTTCCTTGTGTGGTCTATTACTGCTCCCTTTTATGAAGTCTCTGCTCCAAACAATTCAACCATTTCCCTTTGCGTCTGTTCTATGGACACGATCACATTTCCTTCCTTTCACCACATATTTTCCTCATGGTTCCGCCCCTTTGCTTGGGGTGCCCTTCTTATCCTCCACACCTGGTTCATTTCCACCTGGCAAAATCTTATGTACCCTTCAATGCTAAAACAACCACTCCTCTAAGTCCTCTACCTATGGGGAATAAACCTTTCTTTAGGCTCCTGGTATATTTCTTACTTTATATTTATCAAACACGTAACATTACTATTGTAATACTGAATGCTTTGTACATGGAGGTTATATTTTATAGAAGGCTCTGAGTTCCTTAAATGAAAGTGTTGGCTTTTATGTATTTCGCTCTGCCTTATAATGCCTAGCACTGTCTTGTACATCATAACATTCAACTAGTAGTGTATTTGCTGAAAAAGAAATGAATACAAATGAACACAGAATCAGGGATTATTCAGATAATTCAGATTGTGACAAGAGGTCATCTCTTGCATTCCTGGTAAAGAACATGAGGTTCAGAGAGGCAGAGGGAGTGTCATATTGTTCCACTGTCAATGGATGGCCAAGGGGGGCTGGCACTTGGGAACTGGCATTTGGACTGGGTATTTGGATTTGACGCAAAACTGTCCACACACAATGATGCCTTTTAAGAGGAAGAAAACACACTTAGAATTTGAAAGTAACTGTACTTATATTGTCTTTGTAATTCTAAATATTATCTTTGTCATGCATTATTTATGTTACTGTTATTTAACTTTTGCACATACAACTGGATGTCAAAATTAAGTGTCATCTAAAAGTCCTCCTACCTATAAAATTTGGTTTCAATCTAATCATTCCTCTTTCTTTGCAGAAAAGAGGGTGATCTTCCAGGAATTTTTCCCAAGTATCAGGATGGCCTACTCCCCATGCTGTATTCTGTGTGAAGCTTGCTTATCGGTAGGTGTTAATAACAACTACAATGGATGGAATCAAAGAATTCACATGTAAAACATGAGGCTTGAAAAAGACAAAACATAAAGAAACAGTTTTTAAGTATGCATAAGTTTTTGAAAACTTTAGTTGGGAAGGAGGGTAGCCTTATTGTATAGGTCTGATACTTAACCTATGTGGCCCTATTATGGGGAGGGCTCTCATTCATTTTTTTAAATTTATTTTTATGTTTACTGGTACATTGTATATACATATCATGATCACACTCAATATTGGGAATTTGTATCAATGTATGTCACGATTTAATTCTCATTTTTTTCCCAATCCCTTACCCATCCCATACCCCCACCCCCTAAATACATAAGCTTTGTTTCCTTGTTTTTATTCCCATCACATTTTTCTTTACCCCTCATTACTCACTCCTCCACAACATTTCCCTTTGAATTATTTTCTATTTCACAATATCTGTCATACATTTTTGAACTCATTAACATCTTTAATTTCTCATACCAGAGAACAGATACAATACTTACACATCCGTGACCTATTTATTTCACTTATTAGTATGTTCTAAAGGTACATCAATTTGAATATAAATGACTCAAATATCATTCTTTAAGGCAGAATAATACTCCATTTTATAGAAAAACCACATCCTCTTTATGTAGTCTCCAGTTAATGGGCATTTGGGTTGTTTCCAAGATTGAGCTATCAAAAACTGAGCGTCTATGAACATGGGTACACATATGTCACTATGATATCTCATTCATTCTTTATTGTGACAAAGATGCATAGCAATTCAAAGACTTACTATTCTAAATATGAGTAGAACATTAGTACTCCTTCTGTCCCTACAGTTAATAATAATCCATGCTAATTCTTAGTATCTCTTCCATGTATGGTTTTTCAGATAGGAGTACTTGCTAAATAAGTCAGGCACAGAGCAAATGTAACTTGGTCAACTCTATGCTGTTCCCTATTTGATGCATGTTGCTTTCTTCCAATTTACACATTTCATCCTAAAAGGTACTCTGGTTCTACACAGTTACAACACAAAATCTAGGCAAAGCCTGGCAGTTCTGTAATTCTCTATCCCATGTTTTTTATTAATTCTTACATTTTATTATTTTAGTAATTCTCACATGGAATCCTTAATGTTTAAAAAACCGCACACTCTCCCCAGTATTATGGATGTTTGTCACACGCCTACTCTTCATGTGCTACCCTTGCTCTCTTTAAGAAGAGATGACACAAGAAGGAGGTAATACGATCCATGTTATGACAAGAGAGTAGCAGAATGCCATGGGAAAAGTTAGTGGTTAGAATGAGTAAGTTAACCAGTTGGCTCATTTACAGCCAAGAGTAAATCCCTTTAAGATCTCTAGATTTGGTAGAGTGAACCAAACTGTATGCTTTCTATATTCATTCAATAAATCTATTACTTTCCTTCACGATGCATGGATTTTTGTTTGATATGGCCTCAAATCAAATCTAACATATTGCATTTCTCTGCCTTACAGAAACCTGAGCAAAACAATAAGAAGTGATCTTAAGGGAAAATAATCATCAGTGTCATTTAGTGAAACAAACAACTGTCTGACTCAAAAAGCTAGCCAATTCATAGTTACTATTTCGCTGCATCTTTTTTTCACAAGAGCAAACAACAGTGAAGATAAAGGAAAAAAAATTTTTTAAATATGTGACACCTATAACACAATTAGCTTATGACATCATAAATTTTTAAACTTTTTCAATGTAGTACAAGCAGATATTAACATTTTCAAAAACAGTCTTCTTACATATATGAAAAAATAAAGCAAAATGTCATAACAAATTAATTAAAGAATAACAGTTAATACAATGTGTACCATTATCTTAAAAGAATGGGCAAAATGTTAGAGTACACTTCATGGGCAAAAAAGATGCTTACATTATACATTTAAAGTTTTATATATGCATCTTTATATAACTGTAAATACTCTGTATATTTAATATTACACACATGTACATGGAGCACAAGCCAAAGAGAATAACTATAGCTTTTTTTTTTCCCATACTGGGAATTGAATTCAGGCCCTTAACGTTGAACGACATCCCTGTCTTTTTTTATTTTCTTCATTTTTAGACAGGGTCTCACTAAGGTATTAAGTTGCTTAGTTTGGGCTCAAACTTCCAGTCCTCCTTTCTGTCCCCCTCTGATAAGCTCTAGCACAAGTGGTGGTGTTCAATTCTCTCTCCACGTTCTAACACAAGTTCATTCATTCTCACTGCTCAGTGCTGCAGAAGCATCACTACATTCTGCTTATACTAGATGCTGTACTAGAATCTCAGACATTAGAATTAAATGGTATTGTATTTTAAAACTAGTGGCAGCAATCACATAACGAGACTACTAAATTCTGGGGTGATATGATTGGGATATAAACCATTTTAGTACAACCCATGTGGGCTATGCTTTTAGCCAAAAGTATCTCTTTCCAGACAGGCAGTCTGTCCCCACCACCACCACCACCCCAGCCCAGCTCCCCAAGAAAACTCTACACTTCCCCAGCCTTGTGTCTTCTGTATTTTTAAAGCAATACAATATATGTGTATGACACATTTGCTGGCATGTATGCTTTTGTTTTGTTTTATTGTTTTTGTCAAGATTCTGCAAGACTAAATCACATTTGTGTTTGTGATGATGCTGATGAAAATGAAAAAAAGAAAATCAAAATACGATCAGTTCAATAAAGCAGTAAAGATCATTTATGCTATGTAACTCTGACACAAGTTCATTAGCAGTATAATATATACAGGAATCACATGGGAATTTAGTTTAATACTCCCAACATTTTAGTTGGGTCAATCATACAATGGTTTGGATATTTTTGTTTTGTTTTGGTTTGGTTTTATTTTCTCCTTGTGAATGAATCTCTCATTAGGAAATCAGGCAAGAAGAATGGTAAAACTGCCAAGTCACCTGAATTGTAACTTTCAATAATTTTAACATTTACACAAACTATGAGAAATAAAAACTGAAAAGAAACTTCAAGGAGATGTGAAATGGGTCCAGATCATCTAACACCAATAAGCTACTGTCATGAGCACCTTGATTCCAAACCAAGGCCAAACACGGGAGCCTTGGTTTGGGTTGGTAAAGGAGCTCAACCAGGAGGGACGATTGGGATGGGGAGTAAGGAAAAGGTACAAGGAAGAGTCTGAGCCGAAGTCTAAAGGCACACAAACCAGGAATATAGAAAGCTTCAAGAATTTCCTTAGGGACGACTATGGACTTCAATCAGTAAGAAGTAGGAGGCTTTGGGAGTTTAATCCAAGAAGAAAGTGTATTTTCCCTGTAAATTACTCTACAGGACATACATAGAGTTAATCAGTAGGGGCAAATTTAAAGTCAGAAGTGGTTTTACTTTGATCCATGTGTAAGGAACTAGAGTCAAGCTGGATCATAGTAGAAAACGTGCTACACTGCAAAGGAAAGAAGCACTTTACTCGGTATTCATGATTTCATTCAGTCCATGAAAATACATTCACTCCATGCCTCCAATTTCACAATTATAAACCGAAAATGCCATGAGATTTTGGAATGAATATACTTAATTGGCAGTTTTTACCTTACTTAATCAGCGTGCCTCAAAGAGAGAAATACCGGGAAGATTTGGTGTCAAAATGAATTCCACTATAATTTCATCTTGGGCACATATTAATATAACAATACTGAGATGAGTTGTGGCCAAATTATCTATGGCGCCTTTAATGCAGAACACAAAAGCCTTACAAAATAATCACCCTCCTTACTAGGAATTGTGCTCCAGTGCTCATATAATGTGAAACACAATCAAAGGAGAGATTTACTTTCTCTTAAAGAAGTCTAGGACCATTGTTCCCAGGGTTCTACACTCCTCACTTCTCTGCTTTCTCATCTGTGTAGTTTGAATCATCATGACTAGAACAGAATTCCCATCATTCTATGTAATACTCCCAGATGCAGGCCCTGCCCTTCTGAATTACCTCTAAAGGCTTTTCCAGTGATTCGTGCTTCTTGGCTGCCTCTATCTGCACAGGAAAACCAGGAACTACTATCTTCCAGGTGGGTCTATCAACCTGTTAGGAGGCAGAAGGAGATAATGAGTACTAGGTAGGTCACTAGCAGTCACTTTTACAGTCAATGAATTTCCATTAGGCTTTGGGATTTTGTGGCCAGATACCACAGATATAATTTGCTCGGACAATCTGAAATCCAAGGTTTTCTCAGAAACCCCATTAGCTAGTGAGATTTCTCTCAATTTATTTTTCCTTTCTCTTGCTTCTCCAATTGTTCCTCCAACTCTTCTTTCAAAGAGACATCGCAAAGTGAAGAAAGTGAATATAAACAAGGGAAAGATGGTGACAGCTGTATCCCTCCCTAAGGAATAACTTGGTGTCTATTAATGGTACTGAGACCACCTAAGTGACAGAGACAATTCCAGGAATCCCAGGTCTATTAGTAAAGTTACCAAGAGTCTTCTAAGAAGTGCTCAGATCCAGCAGACATATGAGAACAAGCATGTAAAACATGCTAATGTAATTGTAAGTCTCAAAATACCCTAGAGACAACAAAAGGTAGAAAGAGAATTTTGAACTGTTGTCCAGTTTTTTATATTAAATTTGGTAACCACATAGCCAAAGAAAACAAATTTAAGAGAAGAGTGCAGGAAAGGATTCTATTGTTTCCGAAGCGGCAGACTCCTATTTGGAAGTCTATTTGAAAGCTACATATTCTACATAACCTACATTCTAGAGGAGCAATTGGCCTTGCCCTGCTGGATTCTGAGAACTCCCACAGGAAGCTTACTAGTAAACCAATGAACCAGGCCCACTAAAATCAAACCCTATCAAAAATAACTCATACATAGAGATGAAGGGAGCCAGGAAGTGAAGTGTGCGTTAAGAAGCCAGGAGCCCACCAGAGAAAGCAGTGGCCACACTTAGAGGACAAGTGAGGTGGGAGACTGCTGAAGCGTCATATGAGTCTGGGCAGCAGGGATGTGAAGGAACACTCAATGTTTTGGGTTCTTCAGTTGGAGGCTTGGCGGAGAGCCTCTCGGGGCTGCCTCAGGGAGGCAGGCATGCGCAGAGAGGTTACAGAAGACCGTGTCAGATCCCCAAATCCGCTCGGGGCGCGTTTCCATAGATAGTGGCACCTCTGCCCGCAGGGGAGATCTCGGAAGACAGCAGGCCTGCTGGAGTGGCTAGAGGAGAGGTCCAACAGGGTCTGTAGCACAGTGCTTGTGGAAAAAAAAAAAAATGGGGCAGGTCGGGACTTCAGTCCATTTTCTGGGCCAGGTGGCAGTTCCGAGGTTTTCACGTTAAAGCAGGAGCAAGGAGACTTTCAGGTTACACCAGAGGCGGTAAGAACCAGACCTCATGAAGGTGAAGGAAGCAACCATGTGATCTTTACTTTCAAGAGTTTCTTTACTAGATTCTTCTAATATTTTTCGCGTTTCCTCTCTTTCATTTTGCCTCTGTCACCTCCGTTTAACGATGCTAGAACCTGCACGGACTGATTATCCAGCAGGGCTTCCCTCAGCATTTTGGTTCCAGAGATCACACGGGCAAAAGCAGCCTCCAAAGGTGTCCACTCTGTGCAGTCTGCTTTTCCATTCCTCCTGCTACATGACGGCCTTTGCTTCTGGCCTGCTTTTCCTACAGCTCATTTAGATCACTTGACCTCCTGATCGAAACTCCTCCTGCTGCTTCTCCTGAGAGGTCATGAAGGTAGTGTGTGGGCGGCGATGTGTATGCTGTTGGTCACAATTTTTCATTGAGTATCATCAGAATGTGTGTATATTCGATCAGATTTTGTCAGCCCTCAAAGAGGTTAAATTACATTTCAGATATTTAAGGAATTGAAAGGACAAGAAATAGCAATGAGCGAGGAGCCCTGACAGGTGACAGGACCACAGAGCTGTTGATATAAAGAATGAGAAGCAAGAAAAAATGGTTGCTATATAACTCTGCCTGTCAGTGAAGTTTTCAGGGAAAGGGAAGAGATTATTATGAGATGATAATGTCTATTTCTTTGGTAAAGCGATGTTGAATAAACAAAATACATTTTAAAATATACAACAAAAATGAGCATTGAAATCTCACAGCAAAAGGCTTCAGAAGAATGGCAAAAGAGCTGCTGAAGCAAATAGGTGAGGAAACTGATAGGGGCATCAAACTGGATTTAGGGGCTGCCAGATCACGTTTTCACTTAGCTATTTCTCAATAAATATGAATCGCGCTCTGACCCTGGTCCAGGCACTTCACTTATTTCCTGTACAAACTCCTTAACGATCTTCTGAGCCTGAATTGGAGCAGACACCTACATAGGATCCTTAGTGCATCAACCCTCAGCCATTTCAGTTTGCTTCTTGTGGCTCTGGGGAGAAATAAGGCTCCAGTCACTGATCCTCCTGTGCCCAGGGCAGACTCCTGTATTCCATGAAGTAACTTCTTGTGTGGAATCCGTATGTCTCTCATGATATGAGCGTATAGGGTTTGAAGATTTTACAAAATACCCCCACTCCTCATTATCAACCCACTTCTCCCCAAAGGTTTACAGAACTCATGAATGGCTGGCTGGGTGTGTGTCATCTTCAGTTGAAGAAAAGCTTCAATTTTCCTATTTTTTCCTAAGACATATCTAAAGTAAATTCGGGGCAGGGAATGTAGTTGCTGCCTGGCAAGCACAAGGTTCAGTGTTCAATCCCCAGTACTGGAAATAAGTAAGTAAAATTTTAAAAACAGAGTAAATTATACTAGCAATACTCAATGTGTAAAATGAAAATGTAATTACATACATTTTTTTTTTTTTTTGAGACAGGGTCTCGCTTTGTAGTCCAGGTTGGCCCTGAGCTTACTATGTAGCCCAGGCAGGCCTCAAATTCAGCAATCCTCCTGTCTCTGCCTCCTGAGTGCTGGGATTACAGGCATGAGCCACCATGCCCGGCACTGTGGTATGTGGTATTGATTGCTGGTGGGCGTGAATCACCATGCCCAGCATTGTATGTGGTTACCAGGATTGAACTCAGGACCTTGCGCTTGCAAGGCAGGCGCCAGAACCACTGAGCTAAATCTCTGGCCCCATGTAATTATGTACATTTTAGTTAAATATAATATTTTAAGAAATGAGCAATCATGCTATTCAATCAGTGTCAGCTTTCCTGACCCTTGGGTCACCCTCCCTCTACTCCAGAACAAGTAAGACATATTCCTTCAGCTAAGGCCAGCATGGTCTTCTCTCTTTCTTCCTTTTCTTCTTTTCAAAGTCTACCAATTATTTATGGTTCATCTCAAGCTCTATACTTTTGAAACTCTAGACAGTTCGAGAATATCTAAAAATTCTAGAGTACCTAAATTGCTCGATGTATACTTTAAAAACCAAATGCAAATTGATGGTCCTGCACTTAAAAGAGAAATGCCCATGCCTCACAAAATAAAGAAACTCACACAAACAACTAGAATAAAAAAAAAATCCTTTCAAAGTTTAAGAATGCAGATCTCATGAGTAAACACTCTGTAATTTGAATTTTAAGAATAAAATAAAAATTGTAAGAGTGAAATGGCCTAAAGTTTTAAAAGACTATACCTTTAGATCTTTTAGTGAGACATCAAAGAAAAATCGGGATTATTAATTACATTTAATAAAAACTTAGAAAAACTTATCAGGAAGGTCACATCTATGTTCAGAAATAGCCGAGCTCTGTTCATTCGGGTGGCTTATGCCATCTCTCAGGAATGCACGTTGTCCATGGTAGCATGAGAGACGAGGTGATCTACCCATAAACACAAGGCTCTGATTCAGCCTGAATGTCAGTGATTTTAATGCCAGACACATCCACTTTCAGCTGGAGGGTATTTGTCAGGAGCCACCGTGGAGAATGCCCACACTTAGAAAAAATGCACACCCTTAGCAACCACTAATGAATAAAAATACAAATCCATGGATCAGGATTTGGAAGTTGTAAAAACACAATATGGTTTGGTATTTTGAAGCAATGCTAGGTACACAGGCAAAAACAGATCTAGCGAGACAGATTAGGTTCTAAAGGCATCACCCAAGCTGCTCACTTTGTGATCTGAGAATTTTGCCCAAATAAACTGTGGGACCTCTAACCACATTTTTCCTAGACTTCTTCACAGCATTTAGCAGTGGGAATTTCTGGGGCTGGTGGATTGAAACCTGTGTGGTGCGAAGTGGAATTTTTGAGTGTAAAGACAGCCACCACTGATAGAGAACAGATACAAAAACAGCACCGGGCCCAAGTTGGAGTGTGCCCCAGTACTTTGGATCATTTTCATTTGCTCATCCTACCAAGGACACTGACCCAAATAACTATTTCACAGAGATAACAGATTAAGGCTGAAAAAAAGATGAAGAAAAACACCCTGCCATTACACTAAAAATGTTAAATCTTGCTTTCCACTTCCATTGTTTGGAATCCTTACTGCAGTGTTTGGCTAATCATATTAACCAGTGTAACCATCATTTCTCCCACTGGATGCTGACGTTGTTATCATTTCCTCAGAATGTGCTGAGGCTCTGAATATGTACCAAAATACTCAGTAGAATCCCTCTAGATACATCCCCTTAGCATTTATTTGTGGAGGACAGACAAGCAGGCACACAAACCACATGTAACTACTTCATAAAAATAATCATAAAGAAACACAAGGAGAGCAGATTTTAAAAATGACAGGGAGATGTATCTTAATTGGGGAGAAAAAAGAATATTTTCTTAGGGAATGACACGTAAGCAAAAAGGGGTGGTAACTTGGCAGGTAAAGAGAATATTCCAAGGCAAGGGAATAACATATGTGAAGACCTCAAGACAAGAAGGAGGATGATGTGGTCCCAGAACAGCAGCACTCACGTGGCTGCGAAAGAGGGGAGTAGCAGCATGAGAATCACAGTGTTACCACAAAAGTTAAAAGAAAGGTGCGTGAGAACATGCTTTCCGTTGTCAGAAACACCATGCCCCTGTGAGATTTAACACAACCCAAAGTCTTGCACTCCCCAGAAGCGGTTCAGAAAGAATGTCAAGAAAGGCATTTGAACATTGGTTTACTTCTTATTCCAGCTTTCCTAAACCCGGGCTCAACTATCTCTGTCATCAACCAAAAAATAAGATTTCAGTTTGCACTAAAGCCGAAAGACCTCATTATCTCTCTTCCACGTACCAACAAGCCTTCTTTAAAGCCAGAAGACATGTGACTAAGTCTTTAACGTCTATGCAACAGAAAGCAGAGTGCGTTGAAAACTGAGATTTCTTGATGTACACACAGAGAAATGCATGGGAAGAGGCGGGACACTCCCTCTGCTCACTCTTTCACTCTCTTCTCCCACTCCTGTTCCAGTGGAATTTAAAAAATGGAATGTGGGAGGACGAAGGAGGGAGGCTCTCTTCCAGCACACTCGTTCACTGACTCATTAATTCTTTTACTCAAGAGGCAAATATTTATTGAGTACCTGTCAATCCCCACTGATGTGAATTACATGGGAATTCTGCAGATTGGGGTTTTAATATAGTTATTTCATTTCCCAATCATATGGACGAACAAGGAACCAACAGATGATTCTCATTTGAAGTATCATATTAGCTATGTCATTGTAAATATATAAAAGATAAGGATGATTTTGATTCTAGCTTACTGGACACAGGCCAAGGAGCTGGCTACTGGCATGAAGAAAGCTCAAAAGCCAACGATCAAGAGTGGCAGCACGAGGCGGGGCATGCAGCTTTGTGACGCTGCGCCTGCCTGGAAAGCACAAGGTCCTGACAGTGATGCCTGGCATGGGGGAGGGGAAAAGAATGGAAGGCAGGAGGAAGAAGGGAAGAGGCTTCTGCTATAGGTGGGCATCGGAGTGCACACAGGGCGCACTACGACAGTGTATGTGGACAGTGCAGGTGGGTATGAGCTCATTTCTCTTCTCCGAACAATGTATCAGGAGACAACCTTGCTTGGAAGAGATTTTCAAACCAAAGTCATCAATAAAGCTTGTGCCTACTCAATAAGTGCTGCCTACAGACCAATTTGTCTTGTGTCTCCTAAACACTGACTATCTCGGGAAACCTAAGCTGACAGTGATGCATAATAAGATGTTAGGCAATTGCTGCAGAGAGAGACAGGTGAAAGGAGTGCTTCTGAAAAATTCCACCGAAGAAAGGAGGCAGAGTGAGGCAGAGAGGAATTACCACTCATGTGGCTGGGGAGAAGGATGGGGCACTGCTCCTAGGGTTAACAGGAATTGCAAGTATGTTAAACCGTAGATGATCAAGTTGATCTTGAGTTGAATTATCTAAAAAGCAATAAGAAATGAAAAGACTTAGAATAATTAATGCTTCCCAGGAAGAAAACTTCAACAATTTGGGAAAATTGCTTTAAGTGAGGCATCATAACGTTGTATCAGCCAGTGGGTTTCTGTACACTTATGGTACTGGTATTAGTAAGATAAGAAATGGATAGATACAGAGCCAGTCATTTTTGTTTCTTTTTTATTCATTCTGGAAAAAACAAAGGCCAGGGATTAAATTCATTGGCACCACACCTGCCTGCCAAGCACAAGGTCCTGAGTTTTGAGCCCTAGTATTAGAAATAAAAAGGTAAAACAAACAATAAGGTAAAGCATGGAAATGAGTAAAAGTTGATTAAGAAAAATGACAAGAACTAAGCTAGTTAGAATTTTTCTTTTAAAGGGGAAACAGGCTCATATTTCATGAAATACAAAGAAAAATAGAAACAAATTTAGAGAAAAAGTAGTAAGTTATTAAAGATTTAAAAATTATGTTACATATAAACACTTCTTAGATACCTAACAAAATTTCCTTCCTGAATGTACTAAGATTACAGTAAGAAATCTTAAAAGAACAATAGCTCTTCTCCTGATCTCTCTTTTTCTGCCTCTTTATACATTAATTTACTCCCCTTTTACTCTTAGTTATAGAACCAATTTGGAAAATAGTTCTGGGAAAGACTCAGTTATAATTATTTCATTATTTGTTACAAGTGATAATTTTGACTACTAATACCTTAAAAATTCACTTCAGAATTCCCTAACAACAATGCCAACATCATTACCACTACAACTACCAAGGTGCCAAAATGCTTTCAATGAGATTTACCAAGTCAGTATTAAAATGAGATTAAGTCAATGTGAAAAGTCCCAAATCCTTACCACTGCATGGAAACTGACTCCATCCATCCCCTCTGGACACATATTAAATATTTATCTATGGGACAAGCCACTTGTTAGGAAAAAGATCCATTTGTAGAAGGAGTAAAATTTAAAAGAGCAAACTGCTTCATCCTGAAAGACTCATGTTTTGTTCCATAAGGTAGACATCAACTTGAGGAATCACTTTCAGATGTATCTGTGAGGTAGGCTGGTTGTTTCTATGGCACTGGAGAAGGAACTCTGGGGTCTCACACATTTGCAGTCTCTATAACACTGTTTCAGATGGCTTTTCTTAGTCAGGGATAGAAATGGAAGAAAACTTTCTTTTGAACAAATATGTAAATGGTGCTGCTGTGCAGTCAATAAAACACATACAACTTGGGTTAAAGTTATCTACGGACGCACGGTTATATTGACAGAACAAAGACAAGTTCTCTCTAATTCTTGAATTATCTATTCAACTCAGTTTCATAGTTGGATGTTGTTATGGTTTGTGTTTAGATGTCCCTCCAAAGCCTCATGCAAATGAGGTGGGAATTTCTTTTCGGAGTTAGTTGAAGCTGGAGTGTGTGATGCTGCGGGTAAGCCGTGTGATTACTAAACCACACTACATGAGTGATTACTTCAGCATCATCCTAATCCCAGTAATCTGAATAATGTAAAAGGAGCAGAAGATGCTGCCACACACTGACTCTTGTTACCTTGCTGCCTTGCCAGGTGCATGTTCTTTCTCCTCCAGGATGCTTGATTGCCAGCCCAGCCTTGGAGCTCACTGATTATGGACTGAAATCTTTATAAACTGTAAGCTAAACACACCTCTTTGCTTTTAACTTTGGGTGCTGCCTATTTTGTCTCAGCAGTGAGAAAAAAGTAACTGATACAGTTTTTATAAAGTGTATAGAGATTTATTAATGGTGAACTGTCTTCCTGATTTCTTTCATTAAACCTTGACTTTTCCAATAAAAAGCTTAAATAATGTACAGTTTCTCTTACAAGAGAAATACAAAATATACATTAAGGGCAGTCCAGGTATAAGTCTTTCCTATTTAGTTAATCTAAATAATGTCTTAATTGATTTCTCTTCTGATCTCTCTCTCTCTCTCTCTCTCTCTCTCTCCCCATTATTAGGAAATATCCCCATTACTAGGAAATATCTACAAAGTTTGAGCCACTGACACAGTTGTTACTGAAAAGACTGGCCTTTAAAAGGAGACAAGTACTTGGCATCATAACACTAGGAATGGTATCTTGAGGGCATTTCAAGGCCTCACCTTTCAGTGGCTCAAGGGTATAAAAGGATAGAAGTAAACTCCTTTGAAAAACTTTGCTTGATAAGAGAGTCAGTAAATCATGTGGGTGGAGCATGAAATTTACTACCACTAACCTGCACTCTAAATAAGCAGTTTAGTCTATTTCAGTCTCTTCAGAGTCTATTTAAAGCTTTCTCAGTTCATTTGGTTCACTTTTTCAATCTCCAAAACAAAATTGTATTAGTGCCCTTATCTACCCACACAACTACACTGGATTTCAAATACACTTTTAATTCTTCAGTCTTCATATTCATCAATTCTTGTGTCATTCTTCTTCCATCAAATGTCCTCTACATGAGAGCTGGGGACACTAAAAAGGAGCACAGTATGTGCTTTCCTGGTCACAGCCCTAAAGATGTACCACTGCATATCCCTTGTGATAATCTTCATGGACTTCTCTTCATTTTGGACCCATAGAAATATAATTATCTGAGGATTGTAAAACAAATCAAGTGATTCTAGAAGACTGGTAGATTGTAACAACTTTGGTTATTAAACATACATCACGTGTCTTAGATGGACTTAAACTAAGTCATCTGATGAATAACTGGATGTTTCTCTACTATTGATAATACACCAGTAGCCATTTGGCCTTTTCTACTGTGTTCATCTTCTGGGATTAGAGTGAAAGGAAAGTTTACAAAATAGATATAGTGGCTAGCATTCTAGGGAAGTGAAACAATAGTAGAATTAGATATGCTAATATGTTTGCAGCCCTAGATCTAAATCCTATTGATAGAGATAGTATTCTTAATTCTATCTAATGTGAAGATCATAATATGACTCTGAAAAAGACAGACTAATTGTAATATAGCAAATTGGTAGGATTTTCAGCTTTGGAAGCTCGGGAGATATCAGGCCAGGCATGCCATTTTAGTGGCAATAGTAGGCACCAAATATCTTCAAGCGAGTTGGCAATGTATTCTAAAAGTATGCTTGACTTGAAGCACCTGAAGAGACTTGTTCTTGAGCATATTGGAGACTCAAAGCTGAAATCCCCTGGCAGCAATGGGAGCACCACGCTAGTGACATAACCACCAAGCTACTGAAAGTATGTGCAGGTTAATAATTTATTTACATATCTTCATTAATCATGAGAGCTGTGCAATGAAAATAAAATTGACAAGTACTCTGTGAAATTCATCTTGCTTAAAGGAAAAGTGTGTATTTTCAAAAGTCTCATATATTTGATAATAGTAAGGAACTGTCAAAGATATGTGCTAAATACTTCTTCCCATCTGATTGCTAGTCTATTTCCCTTTATGGATTATGAAAATTATAATTATATGCCCCTTTTTTGGTCTTCAGGAAAATACTGATTCAAATTCCACACCTCATTTTATCTGGATTTCCCATATAATTAATCATGATATTACTGGCTAAACCGCTAAAATGTAGCATTTCCCACATATTTCTTAAAATATTTTGGGAAAGTAGAGGAACATAAGTAAACAACAATGTGGTTGATATTAATTCAAGCACATTCATTTTTTTAATCTTATAATTCAAACAGCTAGGTCATTGGAGCTTTACATATAATGAATAACGTATGAAACTTCTTTAAACAATGTATGAAACTCTTAGAATACCTTTTTACTTTGTCATCTCTATCCAGCATTAGTAAGAAATGGTAATATACAGCTTAACATAGACATTTACAACAATCTAGAGAAATAAGCGGAGCTGGAGGCCAGTGAAAAGTCAACTCAAATCCACTAATATTTACCTGGAAACCTTGTTTGTTTACCTTGTTAGTAAGCAGTTATATTTTAGAGGCAGTAGAATGTTTCTCACCAAATTGCGGATTACAAGTTTCACTGGGTCATATTTTGAAACATACCCACATACAATACCAAGGAAATCTCCATTGGTGTTTAGTAAAACACAAAACTTAATCATCTGTCATTTCAAATTTTGTGTCACAGAAGCACAGCTAACAAACTGGCAATTCCTCAACACTTACATTGCTAAGTAGCAAGATTAGGAACAACTGTGCCAGTCTGTTAGTGAAGGTAGACACACCAATCTCAAACACCAAAGACACAATCTAAGAATTTGGACCCAGTGGACTGCAGAGTACCTTTGGTCTAAAATAATTAGGTCAACTTCAAAAGATGTCCATATACTGTCTAAAGGAAATTTAAATTTAATATACTGTAAAGGTTGGCAAAACCTCACTTGACTCAAACACTATACTCTTATATGTGTGCTAATGAGATTTCATCAGCAACTATAAAGTCGTTCCAGTAACTACGGGAACAGAAACTACCCTTATAGGTAAGGTCTTTTATGTGCAAAAAATATGTGAAGTTGTTGTTACCCAAAAAGATTTTTCACGAAAATAAATGGGGTAATGTTTTATTTAGGAAAATATAAATTCAAAAAAAAACTTTTCTTCTTTATTCTAAAGTCATCACAGACAAATTTTAAAATACAAAAAAAAAAAGAAAATGTTAAGACCAACAAAAAACAGTAAGAAAAATAAACCCAAAGGACAATGGTAGGAACCGGTGCTAGAACTGGGAGCCCAAGGCTCAGAGCAGTAAAGTACCTGGTGTGTTCTTTTTCCCCAAATCAGATACAGTTTCTCATCTTGGCTCTGTACAGAATGTGTCTATGGGTGGCTTAGAGATAACAGCCCAAAGAAAATAGAGTCTTTACCTCTACAGTTGGACAAACTGCAAGGAATGAACTGGGTCTGGGTCACACACACTAGGGCTATGAAATTCTCTATATGGTTACACCAAAATCATTGCTCTCCTCTGTGGACAAATGAAGACCCTGAAACCTGTATAACCGGAGGTTCAGGTAAAGGCTTCTTATATTCTCTGGTTGTAAGCACTCGCGATATTGGCTCTGAGTCACCCACAGACATGTCCCTGTACGAAGCCAGGATGAGCAATGACAGCGGACACAGTGAGCAAGGCGTGTATGTGGAAAGGAAAAGGCCTGGAGGCGATTATGATTTGCAGCCACCATTAGAAACACACAGCATAACCACAGAAATTCTGAGCAAATGAAATAAGTATTTACTCCCTAAAATATTTCCAATCAACAGTACAACCACTCCAAACATCACATCTGTTTCATTTACTTAAACCTCCTTTACAGTATGTATGTATATCCTTTAGAAACAGAGAAAAAATGTACTTCTGGTACATAAATAAGGACATACACCTAAAATCTACTAAATATACCATAGTAAATAAAGCAATTAGCACTTTTTTAAAAAAACCTGCATTAGCATATTTTTTTAAAATGTTCCTTTTTATAGTATTCCAAACTGAACTCTAAGCTGAAGAAATAAAAAGAAAGAAAACAACAGGAACTTAGATAATCTAACGTAGACTGTGTTAAAAGCTGTCAGGTTGAGACACTGTGACACTGCTTACAGCAGACCTGGACCCTGACCACATCATGCTCTGGAAATCAAGATCTGGCCTGATTGGAAGAGTGTTCCAAACTTCAGGCCAAAGTAGCCATCAACAAAAAGTTTCCCAAAGCAAACATGTATCTTAAAATCAAACATCGTGCCGGGTATGGTAGCTCACGCCTGTAATCCCAGCACTCGGGAGGCAGAGACAGGAGGATTGCCGAGTTCGAGGCTTGCCAGGGCTACATAGTGAGCTCAGGGCCAGCCTTAACTGCAAAGTGAGACCCTGTCTAAAAAAAAAAAAAAGTCAAACGTCTCAGGCTCCTTCCTCACAATGAATGTAACTATTATGAACTACAAACCTGTACTGACAAAAATAAAAATTCAACAACAATAAAAACAGAGCAGTGCAGTAGTCAAATATGGTACTGGAGGTGGTGACAGCTCAGAGACATGGAAGTCAACGGAGAAAATAGGAGAGCAGAACACAACCTGTTTCCGGAGCACAAAGACAGATAGTATCTTTTGGGGACTCTCACTAGTACAACACTAGACATGAGCAAGTTACCATATTCATGAAGCAATCAAAGAGTATTTCATTAGAGTCAAGCACAAACCTGTCGTAAAACTACAACAGAAAATATGAAGTACCTTTTAAGAGTTTTCCTCTATCTTGCCTTCCGTATTGTGTTAAGACACGTTTGTGTATAGACCAAGGCAACAGGGAAACTGAGAAGGAAAGGAGGTAAGGAAGGTAAGGCAAAGAGGGATTAAACGACAACAAAATTTTTCACCTCTAGTCACTTGCACCTGGGAGAGTGTTAAAAAAAAAAGAGAGAGAGGAAAAAAAACAGGTTTATCTGTCGGGCTTTGCAAATTAACAAAATATATATTAATTCTTTCAACAAATATTTATTGAGTGTGCATTACCTGTCAATTAGTTGGGAGGCAGGGATAAAAAGATATAAAAGGCAGTCTCTTTGCTTTACAAAAAATCAGGGTGAGGCTAGCATGTAAAATGTACGAGTAAAATTCCAACTGCAGTACACATTACTCTGAAAAAAATGGACAAGAAAGCATTTCAGCAGATCCGATGAAAATGAGTGGAGGTCCTGAGCAAGCTGGAAAGATCCAACACATATGTGAAACTCAGGCTGATTCAAAAGACTGGGATTTTTTTTTTTTAAACTGCCAGTGGGTAAAGAAATCATGTCCAAACAGATTTCTTGTAAATATTAAATACTTCCTGCTTTGGGATGGGCCAGAGATACCAAGATAACAAGTTTAGTATTCTGCTCAAACCAGGAAGTAAAGAAAGGCATAGAAGTTTAAACTTTAAAAAATATATATTACTAATCAAAGAACACTTAAAAGACATGATGGGGCTGGGCATATAGTTCAGTGGTAGAGTGCTTGCCTTGAATTTACAAACCCCTGGGTTTAATCCCTAGTACCACCAAAAATAAGTTTTGATGAATAAAAATGGTATTGAATTTGGGATAAGACACAAGAAAGAGGCAGGAACTTTGTTCAATTTAGAGATGGCAGTTCACCAATTCAATTTAATGTTTGTTCCTTTCAACCCAGAAAAATTAACAAGAGTTCTAATTTGTCCTTTATTTAGCCAGAATTGAAATACAGAGAATTTTTTAAATGATTTTTCCAAGTTCCTTCTTCTGTCCACTTTTCTCCTTCCATGACCTCTTATAAGTCTTTGATCATTTGAAAGGAATGTGTGTGAGTGATGTGTAACCTTTAGAAATGTTTTCCTGCCAATTTACGAGAGGGTAGTTTTCTTCTCCCGGCTCCCTCTACCTTCCCTTCAGTTCTGAGTAAAACTACATCTCACCATTTAGGCAAAGCTGCTCGGAGATGCCCTTGAAAAGGACCCAGTGAAAAATAAGGTGAGCTGAAGCTGTGAAAACAGACAGCAGCCCCTCAAAACCAGATTTCTGTGCCCCAAAACAACCCTGTCTCTCTGTGTGAAATGCCCAGTGGTTGATGAGTCATGTTACCAGTTGTACTTATAGACCATGAACTAAAAGTAAATAAAAGCAGTTATCACCATTTTAGAGTCTC
Organism: Thryonomys swinderianus; assembly: GCA_004025085.1. Lineage (NCBI taxonomy): Eukaryota > Metazoa > Chordata > Mammalia > Rodentia > Thryonomyidae > Thryonomys > Thryonomys swinderianus. The sequence continues at coordinate 29,324 of PVIC010004112.1, forward strand.
AGGAGCAAAGAATATAGCCTAAGAAATATTTGAAATATTGCTATTCTGAATGAAGAGGTCAAATTCAAGTTAAAAAGTCAGGGAGGGCACCAGAGGGTTAGCTCAGTGGTTCTGGCGCCTGCCTTGCAAGCTCAAGGTCCTGAGTTCGATCCGCGGTAACCACATACAATGCTGGGTGTGGAGACTCACGCCCACCAGCAATCAACACCACATACTACAGTGCCGGCGTGGTGGCTCACGCCTGTAATCTCAGCACTCAGGAGGCAGAGGCAGGAGGATTGCTCAGTCTGAGGTTTGTCTGGGCTACATAGTGAGCTCAGAGCCATCCTGAACACAAAGCAAGACCCTGTCTAAAAAAAAAAAAAAAAAAAAAGTCAGGGAAACTGAGTTCTCCATCTAGTACCTAAGTTTCTTTATACAGAATTTGGTCCTTGAAAAAATATAAATAAATTATGGAATAATGGATAGAATCTTTGTGGAATGGGCCAGGGATTTAGCTCAGTGGTTCCAGTACCTGCCTCAAAAACTCAAAAACACAAGGCCCCGGGTTTGATCACTAGTACAAAAAAAAAAAAAAGAAAGAATAATTGGGCCGAAGGGTTAGCTCAGTGGTTCCGGCACCTGCCTCGCAAGTGCAAGTTCCTGAGTTCGATCCCCAGTAACCACATATAATGCTGGGCGTGGAGACTCAAACCCACCAGCAATCAATACCACATACCACAGTGCCGGGCGTGGTGGCTCACGCCTGTAATCCCAGCACTCGGGAGGCAGAGACAGGAGGATTACTGAGTTTGAGGCTTGCCTGGGCTACATAGTGAGCTCAGAGCCAGCCTGAACTACAAAGCAAGACCCTGTCTCAAAAAAAAAAAAAAAAAGAATAATTGTGCATTAAGTAATAATTAGCAATGAACAAATAACTTGGTTATTATTTGCTTCATATGACTATTTCCCATTCAGGTCAAAATATACCTTGTGATGATATCCCTTTTCATTGTTTTCTTCTTATACTTACTACAAATTAAAGTTTATCTTCATAAAATAGAATGGTTATACTCAAAATAGATTACTCCACTGGGTACTATTTGGACAGAGAAGAGCTGGAGGTAGTAAGTGAATACTGAGTCCTCTCCCACCATAAAAGTCACCCCTAGACCTGCTAGTCTGAGTCACCACTAGTAGATCTGAGTTGGGAAAGGCTCCCTCATTTCAGGAGCTCAGAAAAGAACAGCCCTCTGTGATTCACTTCCTAGAGTATAATCCTCAGGTAGAAAACAGGAACCCATTGAGGAACCCAAAAGGCACATTCAGTTTTGAAATGAAATAAAGCTAAGCAGTGATAGAGAAAAAGAGTTAAGAGGATCATATTTACAAGAAAAGATGGTACCAATCATTAAGACAACTTGGTTTCTGATTGTTTAAAATTAATCTCCAAATAAGATGCACTTACTCAGAGTATGTTCAAGGTCATCCACTGGAATGGGGGGGTGGAACTCAATATTTGTAATCTATTTTAACAAAAGAAACCTTTACTAATATTTAAGAATATATATTGAAAACTGCATATCTTTATAAATACCTATTTGTAAGTTTTGTGTTCAAATATCTTTCATTGGCTGATTTTCCCACTGGCCTTTTGTATCTTTCTATCTATGCTATTTGTTGATGCTGCCCAGGGTTTGAGAAGAGTGCTGAGATACAGGAGCACTGAAATGATTGTTCTTTGAATTCAAAGATATTTGATCACAACTATTGGAATATCCTGGCATAAAATGACTACGATAGCACTCATTTCAGCAGTACATATACTAAAATGATTATAAAGTTGAAGTTTTCAAATAACTAAACAGCATCAGATATCAACTAGTGCTTATGTTTTGAACAAAATATACAAATCAGAAAGGTATCATTTGACTTAATCGGTTAAGGTAGTTATAACAAAAACACCATAAACTGGTAGTTTTTAAATCATAAATCTGAGACAGTGAAGGCTAAGGTAACAGCAGATTCCACATCCAGTGAAGACCCACTCACTTCCTGATTCATAGGCTGTTGTCTGTGCCCTGTACCTTCATGTAGCAGAAAGGACAAGGCAATCCTCTCTTATAAAGGCGCTAATCCCATTAATCACTTCCCAAAGGCTCCACCTCCAAATAAGATCACATTGGTGTTAAATTTCAACATGCAAATCTACAGGACACATAAGCGCTTAATATAAAGAGCCATCATTAGGTTCCATCAGATAGCAAGTGTTTTGCATAAAGGAATGATTAAATAAAATTATGCAGGGCTCAAAATATGCCACTCTGTAGGCCACAGAAGAAGCATCTTTTTTATCTGAAACTTGCACCAGAACAGATTAGGCAGAGTTTATGCCATGAATAGGGAGTATAGGGGAGATCACAGGCCCTGTAGGAACCAAAACAAGCACAAATCCCAACCACCATCAGCCAAAAGGACATTAATCCTAATTAAACTCCACAGAATCTACCTTAACTGGGCCAAAAAGTTTTCCATCTTTTTTCAGTTTAAGAGCAAAAGGACAGCCTTAAATCCTGGCTAAAATCAAAATCAAAATCAAAATCAAAATCAAAATCACATCTCCCACTAAGAAAGAATCATGGAGTTTTAAATCCTATATATAGTACAGGCCTTAAATACCAGTTTACTTACTTACTACCTGCATAGTCTTAAGCAAATTTCTTTGCTAGCCTCCCTTTCCTCATTAATTTAAAAACAGATAGTCATATCCCCGTAGTTTGTTGTGAATAATAGGGCATTTCCCAAATCAGTCTTTCTTACCTGTCACAATTTTTACTGAATGTAGCTAATACCAAGAGTATGTAAGGTAATGTCAAGAGTTTAGTAGACCCTTGTTTTACAAACTAAATGGGTTCCCAAGGGCTGGTTTTAACTACGATGATACCGCTGAGATCTGGATCTTACCTGGATACACAATATGGATGTCAAAAGGTGGATAAATCTTCCATTAACCTAATTAGCCTAAGTTGTTCAGGCTGGTCATAACTTTAGGGTCCACTGCATTTACTCTTATTTTTTTCCATAAATACATTTTTTAAAAATCTTGGTATCTTATTGTAGACTAGAGAATGAGGATCAAGGCCTAACTTTCTCTGCCAGCAGAAAATAGAAAAATGGAAAGCTGTGCCTCCCTTGGCAACATGCAGGCAGGCTAGCACGTCCCAGATTCTAGGGAAGAGTCAGTACAGTTGAGGTCTGGATGTTTACCTGGGTACAGACTATAGTTAACAACAGGTAAATGAATTTTCAATTATTTATTTTTCTGCATCTAAATTAATAAAAGCAAAGTGAGCCAAACACTCAGCATGCTTTGTCCACTAGAGGCAGAGTCCCTTGATTCCAAATTATCTTTGTCTTTTGTCTTTCATCCTTGTTCATCCCCTGTTGGTCAGGGATAAACTCATGGGCTGGCTCCTACATCTTATCATAATTACCACTCACCATAAACACAAAGCATCAAAGAGATAAATAAGTATCTCTAGGGGAATCACATTCTTTAGTTATATGGGCAGCTCTTTTCTGTTATCTTGGTATGATTATTAATGACATGCCTTTTGCTCACCACAGCATTCCAGTCTGGACAATCATGATGTGATCATCCTACTCAAAACTACCTGTGTGCCCCAAGCGGTGCACATACTACAGAAAGAAACAACTCACATGTGAAGTGTACCTGCCAGTGCACCTGGGTATTCAAAGCTCTCAGCCAGGGGAGGCTTTGTCCTTCCCTGGAGTGCATGGGAGATGATAACTATGGTTCTAGAAGATCTGGTGGCCATAAGAAGAAAGAAGACATTCTTTCTGGAGTGAAATCGTATCTCAGTGTGGTTTTCATCTGCATCTCTCCAATAACCAGTGATATTCAACATTTTTTCATATGTTTCTTTGCTGCCTTTACTTCTTCATCTTAAAAATGCCTGTGTATTTCAGATGCCCATGTTTGGATTGGATCTTTAAATTTGGAGGAGCTGGCTGTCACCAAGAAATCAACAACAAATGCTGGTGGAGCTGTGGGTAGAGAGGCACCCTTCTCCACTACTGGTGGGAATATAGACTGGTATAACCACTGTGGAGATCAGTGTGGAAATTCCTCAAAAATCTACAATCAGAGGTCCCATTTGAGTCTGCTATTTCCCTGCTGGATATATTCACAGAAGAATTAAAAGAATCATGCTACAGTGACATATGTGCACCCAGTTCAGTTTGTAATAGCTAAATCTTGAAAACAGCCCAAATGCCCATCAACTGGAGACTGAACAAAGATGTGTTTTTTTTTAAATAAAACAAAGTATTATCATAAAGAATGATACATTAGAGACATTTAGTCTTAAATGTTTGTACATTATGAGGACATACTCATAAGTAAAATAAATGACACAGATGTGTAAATACCATATCATTTCTTTAGTATGAGACACTAAAGATGTAAATGAGGTTCAGAATGTGTGATAGATATTGTGAAACAGGAAGAAATGTTCAACGCTAAAAAGGAAAGGGGGTAAGGGAAAATAAGGAAAAGAAAAAAATTTGATAGTAAAACAAAAAAATGAAACAAAGCTTATATATATATATACGGGAGTGGTGGGGTGAGCAGGGGAAAGGGGAAAAATGAGTCAAGATATGCCACGTACAGGTACAAATTTTTAATGTTTAATGTGATCATAATGTATATGTAAAATGTACCAAGAAACTCAATTTAATTTTTTAAAAATGGCAAGGACAAAAATCACAGGGAGACACAGGCAGAAAGAGCAACAGCTATGTATCATATGAACCTGGGAACAATAACAAAGACACGAAAATCTGAAAGAGCAGAGGGGCTGGGGATTTAGCTCAAGTGGTACCGGACCAACTTTGGATGCACAAGGGCCTGAGTTCTACATCCAATTCCACCAAAAAAAAAAAAAAAAGAATTTAAAAGAGTAGAAATTGTGACAAAAATAACAATTTTAAAATCTGGATATAGATTGAGTTAAATAATTTGTTAATGATTGAGGAAACAGGTTTTAGGTTCTCTCTTACACATTTTTTTTTTCATTCTGGTAATGGGAACTGAACCCAGAACTTTGTTCATTCTGGGCTACAGGTTTAGTCCTCATTCTTTTTAGACAAGGTCTCTCTAAGTCATTAAGTTCCCCAGAGAGGACTCCAATTTGCCATCCTCCTACCTCACCCCTCAGCGTAATGGAATTACAAGTGTGTCCCACTACTGTTGCCCAGGTTCTTTTTTACTTTCTTGAATTTCATGGATGCTAATTTCAGAACATCAAACAGCTGCATAATACCAATGATTTTTCTTATTAAGCATCCAAAATCTGCTTACCTTCTATAGCCTAGAAAATATTTTCCTGAACTAATGAATTAGCACTGCTAACATAGTTGAAACAGAAAATACCATAACTCAGTAATTGTTGAAAAAAATGTTAAATTGTGAGTAAGGATACCAATTAATCCTAAGAAACAGTATTTGTGCAATTCACACATTCCTGTGAGACTCGAAGCACATAGAACTACATGTCTTTCAGCTTAATGTTGAGCATCAAGGGCCCTTACTAAGGCAATTACACACACACACACAGGCAAACAAGCAAGCAAATAAACCCTTCTATGTATACAAAGTAGAATGAATAAATCTTAAAGCCCATGTTTTAGGTATAGAGTGTAACATTCTATCTATTTAACTAATAGAGATAGTGCCTTTTTTCATTCAGCAGTTATTTCAACTCCATGATAACATGCATTTCTGTATTTCTCTATTCACCATAGTGCTGAGTAGTATTTTTCTACTTTAAATATATGCTGTGAGTTAAAAAGACTTTTCGTTCTAAATAAAAAGTACCCATGGGAAAATACTAAACAGCAAAAAAGTAACAAAAATAACCCAGAGATTAACAGAAGCAGATAAAGGAAAATATGAGCCTTTTAAAAGGTCAAAGACAATTTTGAAGCAGATAGATTTCTGTGCATTTGCCCTGTGAGGATTTCTGAAAACTCCTTTACAGGGAAAACACATTTCCACGTGAAGCAGTCTTGAAAGTGGTTTCTACCCTTTTGCTGTGCTCCGCTCTGAATCACAAAAACACTTCTTTTGTCTGCTCAGCAGCAGGTGCTGCAGTCCACAGAGGGGGAGGCTTCCACGGAAGGTACTTTCCCAACACCTTGTTCAAAATACTGGCCTGTTTGCATGCTAACAGATTTTAAAATAACCATAGGCATTTTGTGCAAAAGGACATCATGTGTGGTTTTCAGTAGAGGGCCACAGGGGTTGCAAAACTGTACTTCAATATAAATAAGCTTGGATATTAGGTCTAGGTAAGGTTTTGTTGTCTGCTTAGAGAAGATTTTTCTGTAAAGTTTATTTGAGGTTACCTCTAAGAACATTCTGGAGATGTGGAACCAGCTGAAATACATGCTAGACATTTTCTACATTTATTGTTAAGTCTCACTTATTCACAGTCACTATAATACTAGTCATTTGTTGTTACTCTTTTTAGAAGCATTTAAATTTTAAAACAGTATCATATCTCCAAATTGATCTAGAGATTCAATGCAATCCTGATAAAAATTTCCAAAAGGTTTGTGTGTGTGTGTGTGTGAATACTGACAAGCCTATTTCGATAGTTACATGAAAATGCAAATGATCTAAAACTGTCAAAGCAATTTTAAGAACAAAATTGAAAGAATTAAGTCCTTGACTTTAAGATTTACTATAAAAGCATATAATCAAACACTGTCATAGTGGCAAAAAGTAGACGAAAAGAGGTACAAAGTCTAGAAATATTATATACATTTGACTATATTATTTTAATATAATATCCTTGACAAATACAATTGTACATAGGCCTGGTGTAAAACATATTGTATGATAGAGACATATATTCTTTAATAGTTAAGTCAAGCTAATTAACATATTCAGTTATCTCATTACTTATTTTTGTGACAATCAGAATTAAAGCAAAGGAACTACCAACAGTGAGGAGACAAACTGCAGAACAGCAGAAAATAGTTGCCAGGCTTCATCCAACAGGAGATTCATTTCCAGAAGCTATAAGGACCTCAACAGCCAAAAACTCCCCATATTATCTGATTTAAAGATGGACAAATGATCTTCACACATTTGTCATTAAAAAAAGATATACAAATGGCTAAATTAATGTTTAGAAGAATGAAAAACATCACTGATCACAGAGGAAATGCAAAATCTCAACGAATGTTGAGATAGCATCTTACTCAAATTAGAACAGTTATAATAAAAAAGACAAACTAGGAAAACTGCTGATAAAGAGGTGGAGAAAGGGGAAGTATTATACACCACTGGTGGAAGTAAATTAGTTTAACCATCATGGAGAACAGTATGAAACTGACTGAAGAAACTAGAACTAGAACTAGACCTACCATGTGAAGCAGCGAAACTTCCTCTGAGGGTATACCCGAAGATTAAATGAATATACAGAACAGATATCTACCCTGCCACGATCTAGACAAACTAGGTATTCATCAGCAGGTGAATGGATAAAGAATACATGATATGGGTATAAACAATTGAGCACTACACAGCCATATAAAGGAGTCAAACCCAGTCATTTGTGGGAACCTGGATACTGCAAAGGAAAATACACCAGAAGTTACAGGTCAAATACTTCATGATTTCACTCAGAAGTGGAATATAACAAAACCAAGCAGACAGAAGAACAGAGGTTAACAGAGACAGTGTGGCTATGGATGAGAGGCAAAAACAGATTGGCTAAGAGATACAAATTCATAATCAGATAGAAAGAGTTAGTTCTAATGTTCTATTATGCAGACTGCTGATTATTTTTAACAATATTGTACCATATAATTAAAAATAGCTAAAAGAGAACATTAAATGTTTCATCACAAAAATGAAATTAGAACTAGATGATGATAGATAACTAAGTATCCTGAGTTAATCAATACATAATGTATACATGTACTGAGCCATTACCCTGTATGTCATAAAGTTATGCAATTATTTTGTCAATTAAAATTACTGTCCTAGTAATGTTCATGTATTATGTTATGAGCTACAGTCATGATATATACAATGTATCTCTTAAAATTATGATTCCTAACTGCAGTTTTGTAAATCTTTACATATTTCCCTCTGTTGACTGCCATTATACTCTGCTTCTGAGAGTTAAATGTTATACATTTCAGATGTAAGAGACATTATGTGGAATTTATCTTTCCATGTTGAAACTTAACACCCTGTGAAAGAGTACTGGGAAGTGGGCTATAATGGGAAGTATTTAGGTCATGAGGGTTCCACCTTCACAAAGAGATTAATGTCTATTCAGTACATATGGATGTATATATATATATATAATTTATTTTTGAGACAAAACCTCCCTAAAAAAGGCTCTACACTTTAAAGTTGATGTGTTGCTGCTTCTAGGTTTTTCTTCACCCTTGTACTGAAAGAACCATACCAAGTTGCCTTCCCAGATATCAAGGCTGTAATATTGGACTTTCAAGTTTCCAGAGCCATAAATCAATAAATTTCTGTTCTTCATAAATTGTCCTGCTTGTGTATTCAGTTATAGCAGCACAAAACTGACTAATACCCCATTCATGCATTGATGTTTATTTAACTTGATTAAATACTTCATTGTTAATAATGCTACAGTGAACACAGGAGCATGATCACTGGATTTTAAATGAAGATGTGAAAACACAGTTCATTGGGAAAAGTCAAGAATTTTAAATAAACCAGAACAACTGGATATGTGTATGGTAAAAATTTAAAGAAACAAAGGAAAAGCCCCTAAGTAAACTGAAATGCACCTTAGATCTGAACATGAAACCTATGCTGCAGAACTGGGATAAAATACCAGAGAAAAGTTAGAATCCTGGGCTGAGCAAAACTTTCTCTTTAGATGAAACAAAGACACACACATGCACACACACAAACATGCACGCACATGCACATGTGCAAGAGTCATAAAAGAAAGCCAAAAGCCAAGGCATACACACACACATACAAAAAAAATTATCAATGTCATTGGCCGACCAGTACCTTAAAAGACATTCAACATTATTAGTTAGAAAAATTAGCAATCAGTGAAAACTTTTGGAAGGGTTAATTTTTAAATGACTTATATGAAGTGCTGAGAAAGATATGTGGCAAATGAAATTCATGTACTACTGTTGAGAATGTACATTGGTACAATTGCTTTGTAAAGTTAGAACTTATACGTGAACCAGGTATATGATTCTTAGGTTTTTCTGCCCTAGAGAAATGAAAGCATAAGACCTACTAATGTTTCCGTGTAAGTATTTACATGCAAGTTCATGGAAGCTATCTTCATAAGCTATCCTCCAAACATGGAGACATCACAAAGCTCTCATAAGCTATCCTTCAAAACATGGAGACACCACAAAGCTCTGAGTAGATGCATGAATAATTATGGTATCTTTGTAACATGGAATATTACTCAGAAGTAGATAAAAGAGAACTATCTAAGACTGTAAAAACTGAAAACCAATGTACAACGACAGAATTCACATGAAGGGTTGCCTGGGGAAAAATGAAGGAGAAATGGATTACAAGAGGGATTAGGAAATCTTTAGATCTGTGCAAAAGTGATTGTAATGATGGCTTTGTGAGTGTTCAAGATTCTTAGAATTATGCATTTTTAATGATACAGTTTATTATATGTAAACTATATCTCAATCAAATTGATTTAAAATTCTAAAGGCAGAAGAAAAAGATATTTTCATTGTGAAAAGATATCAAGGATTCTTTTATTTATTTATTAACTCATGGAACTTACATAAATTCATTCATAGGTATACACCTGTCTGAGTATTATGATACATTACCAAAATGAATAACTGATCGCTGGGTAAAATCTATACTCCCATGAAAGAGGTAAATACATAAATAAGTAATGTATTTACAATACATTTAGTCACTACACAGATAAGTACAAACCACTACATGAGTAAAGGAGATGGACAGATTAATTTTGCTTACGTTTCAAAAGAAAAGAAAGAGGCCAAATGAGGTAAGAATTAATAGAATTAAACTTTAGCTAGACACTGGATTGGATTTCTAGGGTGATTATGCAAACACTCCAACCACAAGATACAGCACCGACAAAGATGTGGAGATGTGTACAGACAGGCTTCCTTTGTTATTCCCCCTAGATACCAAAATGGCATAATGTTTGCATATAATTTACACACAGTCTCCTTTATACTTTGAATGATCCCTAAATTACTTATAATACCTAATACAATAAAAATGCTATAAAAATAATTGCTGCACTATATTCTTCAGGAAATGATAGGGGAAAACTCTTTCCACATTCAATGCAAATACATTTTAAAAGTATTTTCTATCTGCTGTTTGTTGAACCTGCAGATGTGGAACCCATGATAGGGAGGGCCAACATGTTATATATCTGTTATAATATCTGTCACTTCTGTGAATATAACATCTATTACAATATAGTTATCTGTTATAACAATCTGTTATACATGTTATAATTTAACACACTAGTTCCTATAAAACTTCGAATTATATGAAATTGTTTAAAAGTCTGTAACAGTCTATCTCCCATTGCAAACCCTGACATCATCTTTCTGCCTCTGAAACTATTTTACTTATAAGTTAAGTGATCTGACTTCTCTCCTCCAGTTATCTCACACTTACTCAGAAGTCTGGAACTGACAGATTGAAATTAAAACTATCAAATTTCACAGCATGTGCAAACTCCTATTTGCATAAAAGAGATGCACTAAAGGTTTGTTGAATCATTTCAAGCTTTCGCTCCTGACCTGAGTAACCTGTGAGTTGAAAACAAACAGCTCCTCCAACTGCCTTCATCCTGGCTTCATTGGAAGTGATTAAAGAAAATCAAAACTTTTTCTGAGAATAGAGAGATCTCCAAGAAAATTTATTCTGATGAAATTCCCAAAGCAATTTCACAATTTAGTTAACAATATAACTGTTCTTTTATGCTTTCATCAGCACTTTTAATGCCCCGCAAAATGCAAAAGCCTATTCTAGATACAGACAAGTTTTGTTAAAGATATTTTGTTTGATATTTTGTTTGTTTGGGGGAGAGTGATTCCACCCTCTCCCAAGCTCTTGTTCTTGTATCATAAGAGTGGTATGAATTTGGAAGTGCCGAGACACAAATTTAACATATCTATCAGAATGTCATCATGGATAGGCATCTTGAGATGAATCCTGGAATTCAGTTCAATAAGTTTGAAAACATCAGCTTTATGTTTTGCTCCTTGTAGCAGACAATAAACATTGGACTCATATTCAAATCTACTTACTGGTTATTTCATGCCAAGTTAGAATATACTAGTAATTTGGCAGGTGTCAGGAAATGCTGACCTTCAGATGAGTGGAAAAACGTGGACTAAATCATCAGTGACAAAAATTCTTAGTTGAAATACATGTAATTTAAGCACTGTATGTACAGAAAAAATTTACTTTTATCATTTATAATTTTTTACCATTTGCACTATTTCCTTATTGAACTATAATATTTTCTTTTCTGGAATTATTTTTATTTCTATAAGCCATGTGAACAAAAATCACATTGATGTGTGCTTCTGTACTTGTGCTGTTTTACACACACACATAGAATACCTAATATGTTAGAAAGGAATTGTGTACATGTGATTCTAATAATAGAATGACTATTCCTTAACAGCAACCACTGCCATAAAGTATCACTGAAATGCAAACAAGTTGAAATTATACCTTACGTACTTATTTTGATTCCCTTTTAATATTTTACTGAATTTTTATTAACTTAGGTCCCAGCTAGAAACTAAAAAGGGTCATCTGAAAAAGAAAGTCCTTCAATCTCATCTTAAGAACTTAAAATCTGACTGAGAAAACCAAAGAAAATAGGAATCGGAAGTGAAAGATATGGATATATTTAAGATAATGTAGGACCTAAGAGAATGTGAGCAGAGAAACAATATAGAATCAAGGAAAGTGATGTCTTCGCTTATATCTCAGGGAAGCAGGAAAGAAGGTCAGAAACATTTATTCAACTCACTCCTGGGGCTTAGGATATGCTTCAGAAAATGAACAAGAGCTCTATAAGATGTCCTACTCAGCCTGGTGGCACAATAGTCCTGACTTGGGCTCTGAGGTGTAGCTCAGACTATAAAATTCTTATGGACTCCATCAGCTGTGAAGCATGACACAAAGGGGCTCTCTTAAAGACTTGTTGAAGAAAACTGGACACTAGCCATTTCTCCTCAGTTTTCATGATCTAGGGAGGGAGCTGTTCCCTGGGGGAATCCTTTGAGATCCTCTTGTGTTGACAAGTACCATTGATAAGATTTATACCCAAGACTGGCCAATAAATTGTGCATGTAATTTTATAACTTTATTATTAATTTAACTTAATGCTACCAAAACCATGAAAAAAATGTATCATAGCATTTAAAAATACATCTGCACAGATGGGGTTGCTTCTGTATAGGATCCACTCTCTCCTCAAATCTCAATAGAGCTTGCACTGGTAGTGAAGGTGACAAACACTGGCTTCATCATTTGGGGTCATGGATTTTGTCATATGGAGCTGGAACTGTTCTGAAAATGAGGCCACAGTGTTGCTCTCACAGGCTCCTGAACTGTTTTCTAAGGGAGATTATTGCTCCTCTTAGACAAGAACATGACATGTGGCTTGAATGATTTACCAGAAACAGTAATTGTTTAATGGGAGGCTGGTCTGGTTTTATTTTCTCGAAGCTGCTCTGCTTGCAGAAATTTGGCTGGTGAGTTACAGCCAAAGTCAGCAGGGAGAAAAAGTCAATGCTGCCTGTGTGCCACCTCCCTGCACCCCAAGGCCCCCCTGGAAATGCTCTGCATCTGGACCATTTGCCAATTTAACTTCCTTTCTCTCTTCAGCTGCCTTGGATTGGGGATTTTTCAACTCAAAGACCTATCTGGATGCCTCTTAAATACTTAGGTACTTACCTGAACATTTCCTGATTCCCACTGGATTATTCTGCCTGAATATATCACCAGAATCTCAACCTTAATATATCTAAAATCAAACTTTTCATGAAAAAATCAACCACTTTTCCTGGTTTGTGCATCCCAATCCACTGCTGGGCTACACTATATGCACAATGGGAATATGAGCCCCTAAATAATTTTTGATAGGATAAAGGGAACCACTTTGGTGGAAGAGTAAGAAAACACTTCTAAAATAAAATTTCAAGTAGTAGAAGATAACACAAAATGTAGCATCAGGGCCAGAGGGTTAGCTCAGTGGTTCCGGCGCCTGCCTCGCAAGCGCAAGGTCCTGAGTTCGATCCCCGGTTACCACATATAATGCTGGGCTTGGAGACATGCCCACCAACAATCAACACCGCATACCACAATGCTGGACCTGGTGGCTCACGCCTGTAATCCCAGCACTCCGGAGGCAGAGACAGGAGGATTGCTGAGTTTGCGGTGGCTTGCCTGGGCACCATAGTGAGCTCAGGGCCAGCCTGAACTACAAAGCGAGACCCTGACTCAAAAGCAAAAAGCAAAAAAAAAAAAAAAAAAAATGTAGCATCATTCCTGTATTGAACAGATAAGATATAAATTTCCTGTTCACACTATACAGGACCACACATTTAGTTGCAAAGCTCAAGGTAGTTCTAAAAATATCTTGAGTTTTTTGAATTTCTGAGTTATTTGCATCAATGGTAAAGTAGAAGGTTACCAAAATATAGAATCATGAGAACTAACAAGAATTTCCAAAGTAACTCAATATGTTAGGAAGAGGGTGCCCTGAGACTAGATGTTTATGTTTAAATATCTTGGCAGACATTCCATGATACAGACAAATGCATTCATCTATCTATTATACTAGCAATTTACACCACCAAAGCCTCTCCTCCATTTACTCAATTCTCTGTTAGTTATTGCCAATTAACTTAAGAGACAAGCTTCTATTCCACTGAAAATAACGTGATCGCCTGTGTGGAATTATGAGACTCCTGGATGAGCAGAGATGGAGTTGCACATACTTGACGGGTGCTGGAAGTAATGCACGTGCGTCCTCGCCACAACCAACACCCTTATCTATGTGCCAACGCTACCAACTGCTGTTTGGTCTGAAGAGCTGTTCAAGGCAAGCAGCGTCTTTACATTTTGCATGAATTCTGCACCAGACTGAGACCCATCAGACTGAGCGGAAGTCAGGGGCCCCTGGATCAGTTAAGGGCTCTAGGACTTACGCTGAACATAACATGATACTTCAACTCTCAGAAAAGGAGGCATGAGGGCGTTTCTCCACCTGCAGCTCACACTGCACTTTATTGAAACGTGTGGCACAGCCTGGCTGCTAACTCTTCACCACTTCCCAAAGCTGCCATGGTGGGTCCAGAAATACTCCTGCCCAGGAAGACTATTAGCCTGCCCCACTGTGTTCTCCAGGGCAAACTTCCCTGCATGTTGGACGGCCTTTTCCCGAGGAGACAGCTCTTGCCACCCTGTTCTCTTAGTCCCTTCCACGCCTTTCTCACGCCAGTCCCAGTGCACACGAGGGAAGGTGCAGACCGCTGCCCACCTGAGCCTGGACCTCAGTTCTCTTCTCACGCTTGTTTCCTATCCCCCAGCTGTATGCTCTTCCTTTGGTCTCTACCTTCCTCTCTCTATGGCAGAGGATACTGATTATCTATCTGAATCTCAAGATCTAAGCTATGAGCAACTCAAAAGAACCTGCTTAGGAGAAAAAAAGGGACCTAAAACTTAAAACATATACATTTCTGCTTTGTTTGCCAAATGGAATAATTTTCATTCCTTCCAATTGTGCAACTGTACCCTAAGATAAAACTGGAGGTCTTGTCCTCAGAGCAGAGCAAAAACAGCAAGAACAAAAAAAATTAATGAATCATAATTATTAAATGGGTCACAGAGAAAGTCTAGGAGTATCTGAGGTTAATTTCTAAATGGATCATGATGTTACTGAGATAAAAAAAAAAAAGTATGACAAAAGTAGGGCAGATAACAGAAGTTAAATTGCCAAGATAAGAGGTTAGCATCTAGCGATACATTCATCAAGGCTAGGCCAAAACTCTGGATTCACCAAGGCTGACAAGTCACAGGAGATTACAAAGTCTGATTGTGGTCAACTTGGTGGTGCTGCACAAGAGGAAGGAAAATTCTGCATGTGAGTAAGTGAGTGAGTGTGTGTGTGTGCGCACACACGTGTGTGTGTTAAGCAAAGCAAACATAGCTCAAAAAGCCCTTATTCCAAGAGACTAAAAAAATTCTGCTATGGGAATAAATCACACAGCGAGGCATAAATTTTTCTGAGAACAGGAATAAGGACAAGAACTGGAGCCCAGAAGTTGTAGTAAGGCTCAGTACTACACAGCTCTGAAGAGCTGGGCCAAGGGTGCAGAAACCCAGAAACCGTGACAAGATGTACAGTGGAAACAAAGTCAGCACCCTGTAATGAGAGGCTCGTGGTCTACAGAAGCTCCAAATGACGGTTTAACAAACACAGCGGCTCCCTGGGCAAAGTCAGGAGAGAGGTGAATCAGAGGTGGTAGCTGAAGAGAATTCATGTCCACAGAGGCAACCTGAGAGTCTCTCTGAGGTTTTCCAGATGCAACCCCAAGAAAAGGAACTTGCTGACTGAGTCATGAACTAAACTGTAAGGACTCCTAGAAAAATCACTAAAGAAGAAAACAGAAGATATTTCCAAACTCAGAAGAAAACAGTTTCCACATCAAATAACAAGTGATTTTGTCTGAATCAACAAATAAGTGAAGCCTGTAAGTTCTACATATTTAGATTATCTCTAACAGACCAGAAGTTAAGCCAACTCTCAACTCTCTTTACTCCCCCATTATAATATTTTCCTTGCAAGTTGACTAAAACTAAATTGACCTTTTTATCTGTGTGTGTGTCTGCACATGCGCATATGTGTGCATTTGGTTGTGTGGTGCATGAGGGGCTTGAGAGCTGGATTACTCTTGACTAACATAGTAAAATTATTTGTTTTTGGACTTTCAAAGCTGAAGATACCAATCTAAAGCCATATTAAACCAAGTGATATTCATATCCTGGGCATGCAACACCTAGCGAGTCTTCTTTCACGGTTTTCCTTACATAGGTTTTCTTCTTTTCTTACTATCATCACCTTCATCCAGACTATAATTAACTCCTTTTCTCCATCCAATGGATCTCCACACTGCTTCTGTTATGCCTAATTCCATGACTTCTATGTCACATGTTTCTAAATCTTACACTTATTTCCAAGTCTAGCTCAAACATTGGCTTCTTTATGAGAGTTTTCCATATTATCCTCTAAGAAATTAATTACCTCTTCCAGAAAGTCTTGTGGAAATTTATTAATATTACATAAATGGAGCTTTTTCACCTTCTTGTTTGACAGAGAGAAAAAGAGGAGAGGGAGGGAGGGAGGAAGAGAGAGTAAATGAGAGACAGAGGTAGAGAGAGAGAAAGAGATTTTTACAAGCTCACATACTGTTTAGAAATTTCCTAAGGATAAGGGCCATATCTTTACATCATAGCATATAGTCCTTGATCATGTTAATTTCCCACTGCCTTGATCACCATACATCTCAAAATTTTTATTGCTTCTTTTTCCCTGTCAGAGTAATTTTTTTTTTTTTTCTTTTTGAGACAGGGTCTCGCTTTGGAGTTCAGCTGGCCCTGAGCTCACTATGGTACCCAGGCAAGCCGCCGCAAACTCAGCAATCCTCCTGTCTCTGCCTCCCGAGTGCTGGGATTACAGGCGTGAGCCACCAGGTCTGGCACTGGGGTATGCGGTGTTGATTGTTGGTGGGCGTGTCTCCATGCCCAGCATTATATGTGGTAACTGGGGATCGAACTCAGGACCTTGCGCTTGCGAGGCAGGCGCCGGAACCACTGAGCTAACCCTCTGGCCCTGTCAGAGTAATTTTAATACTTGGGTAAATTAGATGCCATATGCAGAAAATATGGTAACGCTGAATGGCGAAAAGATTAGAAAAGACTATTTAATTGGCACTGAATCATACTTTTCCTCACTCAGGAATGATTTAACCCTTAATATTCTCTAAATTATAACAATGTTTTCAACTCTTTTCAAATCTTCTCCATTATGAAAAGGCAGAAATATCAATAGAAAATATATAATACTGAACATAAATGAGTAGTTCTACAACTTCTCCCATTATTCTTCTCCTTTACCCATCATTTTCATTATCAGAACAATATTTCATAGGCAACAGGTTGCGGACTCACAAGCACACAGTTCAGTCTCGACCAAAGTCAGAGCTAAAGGAGTCATGCTTCAATTTCAAATTATAATTTGCAAATTAATTTATCACTGGCTAATTTATTCCAGTCCAGTTGGCTAAGTTAAGCAGTATGGGAAGGTCTACCGTTGAGGAAGGGCAAGCTTTCCAGTGTTTCCAGAGACAGATGCAGTGTGCCAGAAAGCTCTCGGCCGGTATTTCCATATGTGAGAACAACGCTGTTAAGTCCTCTACAGTCTTGCCAAATTCCATCTTGTAATGTAAGCAGAGCAAACGAGTAGGAGGAGAGGGAGGGAGAAAAACAGAAGTACGGGAAAAGAAGTAAGATCAAATGAACACAACACTCCTGATTCCACAAAAGGAAAATATATCTCAAAGTCATGGGCAGCTGTGCGATGAAAGAACTCTCATTCAACTTTAAGATTCACTATTTAGGACAAAGCTGTTGCTCCATAAATGCCAGCTATATTTTATTAGGTAACTATTACATTTATGCCAATGCTCTCACTCAAAACCAAAATAAAACTGATCTAAATATAAACATCAAACACTTTATTCTAGAAGTCTGAAGCTAAATGGGGGTGATGATTTTATGGGATTCAAACATTTTAAATTCCATATTTACTTATTTGGGCTTAGAATTTAGAAATCCAAATGCTAATAACTTGTTATCTTTAAAATATCACATGTAGAACAGTGAGTGATCTTGAATCCCAAAAAGTGGAGTAAAATGTGAAATTCCCCCTGGGAGGAAAGGTGCCTGGTCTCTGCTATACACCTGGGACAAGCTCCTGCAATACAGAAGATTTTAATAGCAACTCAAAAGACCACAATTCTGTACTTAGTTCTCTCATCTACACACAATCGTTGCTCACATCCTCAGGTCTGGAAATATACGGACTTAGGGGTTCATCAAATGTTTCACTTTCTATATGAATATGTTCAGGTGTCAGAGCAGGTGACACGAAACTCCCAATCGATTTACTGATGGAGATATGCATATAAGTGAACAATTTCTATTCCTGTTGGTCACTCTAATTTCTTTTAGGAGACAGCAAGTCAAAACATTAACAAACAAAGCTTCAATTTTCTCTTATTATCCATTGAAATGCCTTTCATTAATGGTGATAGGATAAATGGCATGTAGTAGTCATACTGCTAAATGTCCATTATCAAGTGCTGATGAGCTGCAAGAAACTGCCCTGCCTTCTGCAGTGTAACCTGAAGGCTTTCCACCACTCCATCTGCGCTGATAAGGTGCACCAAACTATCTTTTCCACTACAGTTGTGTCACCTGAATGAAATTAACACCTTATTAGGTGTGCAGGCATTTCTACAAGGAATAAATTAGTCATAGCTTGGTACTGTGCAATGCTTCCTCAGTACAGTACTGGACGTGCTCACTTTAAGCTGTGGCACGTGCTGAAAACAAAGAAATTCTTTAGAGCAACACAGTTAGAGATAGTTTTATATTTGCTTTAGTAAGGGTGACTACATAACACTGCCAAGGAAGAACTCAATAATAAACTGAATATGTCTCTTTTTATGGCCACAGGGATTGTTTTTGGACTCAGGCAAAATTTTGTGCCAGAAAGCTGGGAGTATAGTTTGGTAAATTTTTCATTAAATTTAAGTCCCTAAGTCATTCCTTTATATTTTTTTCCACTTCCTTCTCTACACTGAAAATGTTTAGATACCAAAACTGAACTATATTCATTTAAATTTAACAATTGTAAGACACATGAGAATATCTTACTATAAACTCATTTTAAAATTTCATAAGCAATTTATACACATAAAGTGTATATTTTACATGTTTAAAAATCTCCCTTCTACATTTTTGTTCTGCAAACCCAAATACAAATACAGTAATTGTTCTATCAAAAATAGTGGAAGTACAAACTAGCTTTGATAAAAAAATAAAAATTTTGCTTTATGCCCTACCACTAGTTTTGGTTTCTCTTTATTGACAAATTTCTACCTTTGTCTTTTCCTTTCTACTACAGAGTCAACTGACTAAAGGCAGGCACAGAAATTGTAATTTGTAACCAGTTCAGTTCTTCCAAGGGAACTGGAGAAGCTTTGCTGGGTTCAGATGATAAAAGTTATAAGATACTCTACTTCTCCACTAAATATCAGCTGGGGTTCTGTAGCCACAAAAGTGAGAAGGCAGGGTGCTCTGCACACTACTACAGTACGAAAGGTTCCAAAAGTTGTTGGCAAATAATCATCTCATTAGAATTGACTTGACAGATTTTTTTTAAAATGTTAAGTGATATGATTTTTTTCCTTTCCTTGTCAGGAAACTAGGCTCTGGTATTAAATGCCACATAAATAGCTAAGTGGCTGGAATGATTAGAAGATTACATAAACTACTGCTCAGGTAGGAACCTTTGAGACAAGTTACAAAGGAATGTGGGTTAAATGTCTCCTCTGTGTATATAAAATTAACATTTCATAATGAATTCCAGATTGGCAATTTTCATCTTTAACATGAAGCTACAAACCAAACCATGATTAGAAAGGTTGAGACCACTCTAGTCCTCATCCTCTTACTGCCATTAAGAAACTGAAATTTTGGGCCGGAGGGTTAGCTCAGTGGTTCCGGCACCTGCCTCACAAGCGCAAGGTCCTGAGTTCGATCCCCGATAACCATATATAATGCTGGACGTGGAGACACGCCCACCAACAATCAACACCGCATACCACAATGCCGGACGTGGTGGCTCACGCCTGTAATCCCAGCACTCCGAAGGCAGAGACAGGAGGATTGCTGAGTTCGTGGCAGCTTGCCTGGGCACCATAGTGAGCTCAGGGCCAGCCTGAACTACAAAGCGAGACCCTGTCTCAAAAAGCAAAAAAAAAAAAAAAAAAAAAAAAGAAAGAAACTGAAATTTTAAAAAGTTAAATGATTTGTTCAAAGTCATGTAGTGAGAACTTAGATCTTACGATGCTTCAGCTGAGGCTTCCATCACTAGCTTAATGAACAGACCCTGGGAGAAATGTCAACACAGCACATGAACTTCCCAAACTTTAGGGGAGCATCAATACCTTTTCCTACTCATTTCTTAAAATAGTACTCGCTAGATTAATGTTTATTCTTATATCCACAAAGTCTATCCTAAACTAATTTGGCCCACAGTAGAGTAGCTGTAACTGTATAAAAATTCGTCCCTCCACTGTAACCTTTTATTTTTTATGGAATTCTTTCTTGGTACACTTTGTATACATATCATGATCACACCGAACATTAAAAATTTGTACCAGTACATGACACGACTTAATTCTCATTTTTCCCATTCCCCTACGCACTCTACAACCCTCCACTCCCTGTATATTTAAACTTTTTTTCCTTATTTTTTTACTCTCACATTTTCAAATTGCTTACCCCTTTTTCCTTTGAATATTTTCTATTTCACAATATCTATCATATATTCTAGAAATCATTTACATCTTTAGATTCTCATAACAGAGAACCTTTTTATTTTCTATAAAGATTAGGAATATTTTCTCTAACATTTTTAGATATATCCAGAATGAGCCAATGGATTTCTCATGAAATTTCAGCATTATTGACAATTTGGATCAGTTTTCTCTTATACTGATTTAGTACAATTTACCAAATCCTAACATTTACTGAAGTTGAACTACAAATATTGCTTGTTTCTTTCTATCAAAATGTAAAGGTTTCCAGCTGGGTGTGATGGCTCACACCTGTAATCCCAGCACTGGGGAGCCAGAGACAGGAGGATTGCTGAGTTTGAGGCTTCCCTGGGCCACATAGTGAGCTCAGGGCCAGCCTGAACTGCAAAGCGAGACCCTGTCTCAAAAAAAAAAAAAAATAGTAAAGGCTTCCATAAGACAAAAAACGAGTTGAACATACTTGTAGTAGAGATGGGGCATCACTGAAGTAATTCATGAAATGATATGAAAAAGTTTTTCAAAAAGCTTCACAATTTGTATACTGTGTAATCTAGTGGGTAATCTTTCATTATTGGTAAATAATTAGGTTTAAATTTTTAAAAAACGGCTTCTGAGTTGCAGCTTGTTCAGAATTGGATTAAAGGGTGATATACTCAGAAGTAGTATTTAATTATTCCTTGGACCAATGGTATTTTTTTCTTGTAGTATTCTATGTGAATGAGTAGATAGTAATTAGGTTCCTTGCCCTATTTCCTTTTTAATTTTTTTTTTGTTTTGTTTTGTTTTTGAGACAGGGTCTCGCTTTATATTTCAGGCTGGCTCTGAGCTCACTATGTAGTCCAGGCAAGCCTCAAACTCAGGAATCCTCCTGTCTCTGCCTCCTGAGTGCTGGGATTATAGGCGTGAGCCACCACACCCAGCAACCCTATTTCCTTCTTTTTTTTTTGCTTTTTGAGACAGGGTCTCGCTTTGTAGTTCAGGCTGGCCCTGAGCTCACTATGGTGCCCAGGCAAGCCGCCGCGAACTCAGCAATCCTCCTGTCTCTGCCTCCGGAGTGCTGGGATTACAGGCGTGAGCCACCAGGTCCGACACTGTGGTATGCGGTGTTGATTGTTGGTGGGCGTGAGTCTCCATGCCCAGCATTATATGTGGTCCCTGGGGATTGAACTCAGGACCTTGCGCTTGTGAGGCAAGTGCCGGAAGCACTGAGCTAACCCTCCGGCCCCCATTTCCTTTTTAACACTGTACTTGGACAATAACTCTAAGATTAGATAAAGGAAAAAACAAACATTAAAACTATTTTTCTTGAATATGGACAACAACTCTAAGATTAGATAAAGGAAAAAACAAACATTAAAACTATTTTTCTTGAATATCCAAGGTAAGATGTCTATAATATCACCAACAAATCAACCTATTCATGAAAGAAAATAAGCTTTGACTTCTGACTACAGTTTAGGGCTGTTTTTTGGACAATAACTATAAACCCCACTGTTTGTGTGACCACTTCTGGACATATATATTACGGAAATAAGAGGTAGGACCAAAGAGTTATGAAAAATGATTATCATACCATGATCTTAAAAAATGACCAAAAAAATCTTTAAAATTCAGAGAACTGTCAAGTGAATCATGGCACATACTTCTATTAGGCTACTTTTATTTCTCAAGTTTCCCTAAATCAATATCTATCATTTTCATCATCTTAAATATAAGCATTACAAACGTTTTTTTTTTTTTTTTTTTGAGACAGGGTCTCGCTTTGTAGTTCAGGCTGGCTCTGAGCTCACTATGTAGCCCAGGCAAGCCTCGAACTCAGCAATCCTCCTGTCTCTGCCTCCCGAGTGCTGGGATGACAGGCGTGAGCCACCATGCCCAGCACTGTGTTATGTGGTATTGATTGCTGGTGGGTGTGAGTCTCCACATCCAGCATTCTATGTGGTTACCGGGGATTGAACTTAGGACCTTGCGCTTGCGAGGCAGGCACCGGAACCACTGAGCTAACCCTCCAGCCCTACAAACGTTTTCTTAATGTCCTTCAACAAAGTTAAAATAGAAGAGCTCAAAAGAACCACAATATTACCATTGTCACTACCAAAAGCTATACTGTGAAAATAGATGCTAAGACATTGTGTTTTCCAAAAAGGGCCACGGGAACATTCGCCTTCTCTCATGTTCACCTACCATGCGACATTCTCCTCAGGAACTTTGATATCCATTAGCTCTTCCAACAGTGTATGTAAAAACGGCGCTTTACAATTTCCAAAGCTAGATCATAAAAATGACGAGTCTTCAGGATTCTTTGTGTTTTGTGTGTCCTTTGGTTGCTTTGGGGTTTTTTTGGTTTTTTTTTTTTTTTTTTTTTTTTTTTTTTTTTTTTTTTTTTTTTTTTTTTTTTTTTTTTTTTTTTTTTTTTTTGCCATATAGGGAAATGTGCCCAAGGCTTCACACAGGCTAGGCTAGTGTCCTACCTTGGAGCTACACGCTCAGTAATTTTTTTTTTTTAATTTAGAAACAAAGAGTCTCACATTGGGATAAGTGTATAAGTATAGGCTGGCCTCTAACTTGGACCCTCCAATGTCAGCCTCTTGAAGAGCCAGGAGTACAGGCATACACAATTTGGTTTTTTTGTTTTGTTTTCTTGTTTTTTAGTTTATCCAAACTCTACCACCATATGCTGAAGAAACCTAATCTAACTCATCAAGGTGTTCTGGCCAGGAGAACCAACTAAAGTGCCCAAAAATGTTATCATCAGACACCAGATATGTTGGTAAAGAAACAAAGAGATGAATTAATCCTGCAGTTGCCGAATCATCTCTCTTTGGATTTTCCTAGTTGAAGCCCAAAGTGAGTAAACCCCACAGTGACCTTTATCAGCTCCTGCAACGCTTCATCTCTGCACATAATAAAATAGCTACCAGTATGCAACACTAACATTAGACTGGTTTTGCAGTATTAATAAATGACTGGGCGGCTGACTGAACGTAGTAGCTCAGTGGTAAAACATAGATGCAGCATGCACGAGGCACTAAGTTTAATCCTCAGTACCAAAAATACAATTAAATGAATAAATACATATTTAAAAGATGTGCCTCTTCCAGCAAGAAACAGTCACTTCCCACCACAGAAATTTTGTTAAATATCAGTAAGTTACTCAACTATCCAAATATTCAAGACAGCAAATAGTTTGCAAGAATCATTGTATTAAAAAAAATCATACTATGCTTAAAAAGAATCAAGTTACCTTGCTTTCAATGCTGAGTCAAAACAGTATTTTCAGAGAATACACTGAGTACCTGGTGAATTTCTTAAGAGAAAATGAAAATCACCGGACTTCACTGTAATGGTTGAAAACCTTGATTTTGGCCTCAGATATTCAAAATGGAGATCAAGTATCAAAACAGGAGAAAAGAAAGTTGTTACATTTTTTATCTTAAAAACAGTACACAACAAACTGCTACAATTAAGAAAAGTTTTTAAAGATGGAAATAAATTTTCAAAAGAAAACACTTTCAAATAGAACTTCAAGCTATATTTCTGTGAAGTTGTCAGAGGTAGATAAAACAAAACCTGCTTAGCACCACCAGAGTGAGAAATGGTTATAGTTAACAGCTCCCAACAGATGCACCGAGAGCAAGGCTATTCCTGCCGATGCACATATCACTTGCCACGGAAACGATCTCACTGCAATTTTCTTGTTCCTTCGGGTTAGTGACTGCTGTCCTATTGAGACACATTCATGTCAGAGACAGTAGATGAGACCAATTAAACACTTACCTGCTATATAGAACTGAAAGCTAAACAGGCATTTAATTATCCAGTCCCTGAGTGGGTTAAGTGTGTACGTACAGAACGCAGTCTTGGGTAGAAAATAGGAAAGTCTAGGTTTGCTTCCTGAATGAGGTAATATGTGATAGCTGAACAGAACATAGAACTGTCCCCATAGAAAAACGTTGTAAGGTATCTCAGCTGCACACAGAGTTGCAACCTATACAGAAGTTCAGAGGGGAAAAGTATGGAAATAATAGGCGGTCTGGAAGTTGGCTGGAGTTAAAACTAGGAGGTAGGAAATGGCAGGAGAGGAGATGAAGCAGGCAGCAGGGTCAGAACAGGACACACTTCCTATATCCATGTATTCTTCTATAGTTAACCCCACACCCTGTACAAGGAATCAAACTCAGAACCTTGCGCTTGGCAAGCTAGGTGCAGAACCACTGAGCTAAAATCCCTAACTTCGGTTTTGTACTATGATTGGCATATTTGGTTAAAAAGGTGTTGATGATTAGAGGAGAATGAAGGCTTAATTGGCCTCTTCTGTAAGCACAAAGCTGAAAGGCTGCACTCCAGGGTGACTGTATACTAGGAAAAAGATAAGACAGCTGCGGAGAAGTTGTTTACCAGAGAATGCATAAGGGCCATTGGAAACCAGATTAAGTTTGAGTTACCTTAATTGCTTGTGTTCCTGTTTGGGTGAATAAAAAGGTGAGATATGCCAGAGGCCAGGGCTCCTCTGCGTATTAGAGGAACACCGCCCCTGGCTGAACTGATTCTGTGTCTCTATTACTCACCCTCATTCACCTCCAGGTCAAGGAGGAACAAAGGGCTTCAGGTCCCCAAGCAAGGCTGGCCAGGTGAGCCGGCTATTGAGGGTCTCCCAACGGGGTGCCTGGGACCTAGGGTCACGTATAAGTAAGTATCATGATCAGACTGATTTTTACTAAGATCTCGCTGTATGAGAACAAGAAGACTGACTAGAAGGGAGTATGTAGTGATCCAAGGAAAAAACAACAGTGATCTCAAAAGAGTGGCAAAGGGAATGCAAAGAACTGCATAGAATGGAGTGACATTAGGGTGGCCCCACCAATGAGATATGTTGGTTTACTGTGCGTGGAGCTGAGGAAGAGATTATGAATTCAGAATGTACTAGAAAGTCTTGTGGTGCCCAACTGAAACAAGATGCACAAGCTGAGTGTTTGACTGGGATAAAATTAAGGGACATGTTCATGTTGAATTACCTGAATTGTTAGAATTAAATATGTGGGAATTAACATAAGTGGAGAGGACAGAAAAAGAAATTGGCTACAAACGAGTACCATAAAGGTAAGAGAAGTTCAAATGAGGTCCCAAATAAAAAGAATTACACTTGTTAATTAAAGAAGAGTGTATGAAAAGAAGAGCACTATACAAAAGACAGGCAGATGGACATGGTAAAATTTCCATTAAATATAGTCTTTCTTTTTTGCTAGCAAAAAAATATCCAATACTGTTTGCTTCATCTACGCCTTTGATTTCCACTAGAGGGAGGACCTGCCAAATTACAGCAATTATACATGCAGGGCCATGGATAATTTAAGATAAGTAAAATTATAAAAATTATTAGTAGGCCAGGCAAAACATATTATTTTGGAAAAGTGTAACAAATGTTTTTTTCTTAAAATTAGGCCTATAGTTACTGTCATGAAAACAGTCTAATCACTGATTTGTCTCCAAGTTTTTACTTTGAAAATAGCTAAAATGAAGAACAGATGTCACAATTTCTAAAGATGTTTTTAAAAAACAAAATGGTCTTTGGACAGGTAGGTATTTTGATGCAAGTTCCCATGTATACAGCTCTAAAAATACATGTAGGGAAAGAAAATAAGCTTTTAAATTTTCTTGTGAATACTTTTATAACATCACATTATTCAGCCTTGATCATTTTTAAGTAGGCATAAACAACTTTAGTGCTTTGTATAATTGTGATTCTCTAAAGCATGCATCAATTTGTCAATTAATAAGCAAGCCAAAAACCTCATTTATTCTAGTTATGCCTGGAAGTTGATATTCCTGATAAAATTCTTCTTACATAAATAAAAATTAAAACCTTAACAAAATTTTCCTCAACTTTCAGATTTATGTATCAACTGTTACATTTCCTGAGCAATTTGCTGTTTAGATGCAAAACAGAGAAGGACTTTGTTGATCCTCTCTGCATTACAGTATCGTGTGATTATCCATAATGATGGAGGTACTCTTTCAGCAGGACAGTGATGGTGACAGGCAAACTAAAATGATTCCCAAAACTGCTGTGGATATCTGCAATATATTTGCACGGCTTATCCACTTCCAGCAGAAGACATATCCAAGGCATGGTCAACAGACTTCATTCATGTGCCATCCATACACCTGAACAACTAGAATACATCTGCATTAAAAAGAAGGTAATTTTCATTTCTTAGAAGTCCAGCAGGTTTTACTGATGTGAAATGTATAAGAAAAATAAATCCATGATCCAGTATTAGTATATGAAATGAGTATATCTACAGGTGTACCATCTGAGGCCATACTTAAAGATAAATTTAAAGGGGCCGGAGGGTTAGCTCAGTGGTTCCGGCACCTGCCTCGCAAGCGCAAGGTCCTGAGTTCGATCCCTGGTAACCACATATAATGCTGGGCGTGGAGACACGCCCACCAACAATCAACACCGCATACCACAATGCCGGACATGGTGGCTCACGCCTATAATCCCAGCACTCCGGAGGCCGGGACAGGAAGATTGCTGAGGTCGAGGCTTGCCTGGGCACCATAGTGAGCTCAGGGCCAGCCTGAACTACAAAAGCGAGACCCTGTCTCAAAAGCAAAAAAAAAAAAAGATAAATTTAAAAATTCAACAATGGGGCCGGAGGGTTAGCTCAGTGGTCCTGGCACCTGCCTCGTAAGCGCAAGGTCTTGAGTTCGATCCCCAGTAACCACATACAATGCTGGGCGTGGAGACTCATGCCCACCAACAATCAATACTGCATACCACAGTGCCGGGCGTGTTGGCTCACGCCTGTAATCCCAGCACTCAGAAGGCAGAGACAGGAGGATTGCTGAGTTCAAGGCTTGCCTGAGCTACATAGAGAGCTCAGGGCCAGCCTAAACTACAAAGCGAGACCCTGTCTCAAAAAAAAAAAAAAAAGTGATGATCTTTTGAACACTATAAAAATACTAAGAGAATTAAAAAAACAGGAAATTGAAAAGGAACTTGGCATAATAGATCATCGAGGCAATGTGGTTTGCTGTCTATGCCTAACAGCCCTGATCTTTAGACCCTTCATTTTTCCTTCCAGAAATCTGCTCTCCTACCTCCAGCCAAAACTTTCAAGGAAGAGAACACTCACCCTTGCTGCAAAGAATGATAATTAACAGAAGCGAATCATCTTGCATTGATTTCTCTGATCAATGATTAGTTTCCAGACACCCATGTGATACAGTGTTATCTATTAGGCTCAAGCTATTCTAGATCTTCTGGAAAATGCTTCCTGAAAAACAATAATTATAATACAGTAAAAGGAAATCTTTCCTGTTCCCCTGGATGCTGCTGTGCCAGGAGCAGATACTTCACTCTGCTGCCGCCACGTTATGGCAGGACTTCTTGGAGAAAGGCTTCATACAAGGGGTGGACCAAGGAAAGTGCAAAATAGCCTGGAATATTTTGGGGGCCAGGAAGTAAGAAAATGCTCAGAGAATTACGGGGACTTGTCATAGATGAACACAGATGACAGCTCGAAGGGGTTTCTTCTGGTCAAATCTTGAAAACCCAGACACCCAAATAAATAACAAATAAAACAGCAAACTGAGTTCATATTAATTTAATAAATAAAAAATATTAGTGAGGAATGGAACATTCATCTAGTTGCAAAGTGCTGCCTCACAAACCATTTAAACAATTGGAAGAGTAGTAAAAAAGGAACGTCCTGTGGAAAAGACTGGCAAATATCACCTTAATCAAACAAAGTGACCATTATCAGTAATGGGACAAATAAAAACTGTACCATCCAGTCGATACAATGAGAAGATCAATATTAGTCCTATGGTATCCATATGAAAAAGGCATTGTTTGGACCTAGTCATGAGAAGATCCTTTTAGTTTTATTACTCAGATATGGGGAAACCAACAGATCAGGAGAATATCGATGTTTGAATTTACATTAGTGTGTTTACAGTTTCCTAAAGGAGGAGCACTCTACATCATGCAGGAAGCACCACAATGAGGCAAAAACTGGAGAAGGAAAGCAGAACAAATGGATTTACAATTGGCTAATTTGAATAACTTCAATGGGTTCTCAAACAAAGCCTATCTCTGCTTTTCTAGTACCTGGCCCTGAGTGATTAGTGAATGGAATATTGCTTCCTGGATTACAGTTTGACCTCTGGATAAGTAAATTTACATATGAATGGCCACCTTTCAGAGAGAGAGGCTTGCTATTTCTAAGAAGTGGCTAGCCCAGGAGGACCCCTTCCTCTCAGTCCTGGAGGTCCCAAACACTGGATCTTCAAACAGACATAAGGGTTAAAAAAAGAACAAAAAAACAAAAAAAACACAGGTAATGTAGATATTTCAGAAAAGTCAAATCAAGGAAGATTCTAAATATACAACTTCAAAATTGTTCAAACCCTAAAAACTAAAGGAGGACTCAGAAACTATTCCAGAGGGAAGGAAACTGAAAAGAATTAACAACTCAATGTACTGTGTGAAACAGATCCCTTTCCTGAAGATTTATCCCTTGGACACTATATTATAGGTAGAAAAGCAAGCTAGACATGTGTTAGGCAGACAGATCGGCCTGGCCCTCAGAAGAAAGAAGCAAAAAAGCCAATTTGGAAGTTAGTGTTGCCAGAGGGAAAAAGTTACCCCACCCATGTAAGACAAACAGCAGTGATTGATATTCTAAATAGGCATCCCCAGATGGTCTAAAGAGGGCTCCAGCCTCCCTAGGATAAACAATAGCATTTGATATTCTAAAGTGGGCGACTATCTCCTAGGGTGGAGGGCTAAGACTTCAACCCACCTCCCCAGAAAAGAGTTCATGATGTTGCCTATTTTGTGTGATTTCTCATTGTACCAATGTTACCTAAGCTATTGTATTTGCAATGTCACTGTTTGATTGTAATTTTGTCCCACTTCAGACCCACCTCACCTCATGGCTTTGCTCCACAAAAGGGCTCTGAGAAGTGAGGTAGGTGGGTTACCCACTTTCCGGGTTCCCCCTTCTGCCTCTGTTAGGCAGAAGCTTTCTTTCTCAATAAAATTGTCCTACTCAAACCTCTATTGTTCCTAAAATTCATTCTACATTTTTAGAGAACACAACCTTGTGTTTCAGGTGGGGAGTTAGGCCTTACTTCCCTGGCATCAGATGGATAAGGATTCTGTGGTAGCATTGCACCACTTTCTGATTTTGATGTGGAGTTATGGTTAGGTAAGAGAATGACCCGTTTTTTAGGAGGTCACATTGCTCAGAGGGAAGTTTTGTTTAGTTGGTTTGATTTGGTTTGTTGTACTTGCAATTTTCTTGTAATATTTTA
Source organism: Thryonomys swinderianus (assembly GCA_004025085.1). Lineage (NCBI taxonomy): Eukaryota > Metazoa > Chordata > Mammalia > Rodentia > Thryonomyidae > Thryonomys > Thryonomys swinderianus. Next base: position 59,384 of record PVIC010004112.1, read on the forward strand.
AACGTTTCAAAACTGTCCCTGTCTCTCAGCCAAACAGGGATGCTAAGCAACACTCAGAAATGCCCAGGACGCCACTGAAGTTGGTAGCTAAACTTGGAAAGCTGACTTCAGCGCCATTCAAAAGGAAAGAGCCAAAGGAAACAAAGCAGTTAAAGATTTCAGAGTTTAGCAAAATAGGTAAGCAGCGACCTGGCTTCCCTATCACCAGGAGAGCCAACCTCTTTGACTATCCCAGCCTTATATTTTCCAAGTTTCAGCCCAAAACTCTGGCTATCAGTGTGTCAACTGATATAATTTCGGTGTGGTAACCCCTCCACTCTCCCAGATACATACTTTCTGTGGGCAATGTCACCCATATGGACTCCTAGAGACTATGACATTCATTTATTCAGCAGTAACTTCCTGAACACCTACTATAAATGGGATGTTATAGGATTAGTGAGGGAAATGGGAATAAATCATTGTTCATTTGGAATTTATGTCTAGCAGAAGAGATGATAAACAATGAGCACAATTAACAACCAATTATGCTGAAAGATGATAAATGCTATTGCAAAAAATAAATGCAGATCAGGAAAAGGAGGATTAGAATTACTGTTTGAGAAGTACAAATTGAAAGTGTAAAAACCAAATTAATAACAGAAGGAAGTTTATTTTGTCATGAAAAAATGGAGACAGATTTTTTTAAAAAAAATAATAATGATATATGGGATTGGTACAAGTAGTAGATTTAATAATAGGGAAGCGTGCTTGGTTTGGAGATGGTTCCTAAAGTGTCCATCTCCGGGGCACTCTATGCCTACAAGGAGCGAAACGGAAGGAATTTAGCCAGAGGCAGAGGAGAGAAATCAGACTAAACTTGTAGAGACATCTGAAGACTAGAAAGGCAAGAAAGAGGATAAAGAAGAAAGACTAAGAAGGAGGAATTCCTTATGCCATGGCGGAGTAAATTGCCTGGTGGGCTGTGCATCCAGAGAGAAAGCATACACGTATTTTGGACTATTCTCCAGATCCACCCTTCCGTTGGCTTGCAATTAGTAATAGTTTTCCAGAAAAGAGAAATCTGTTCTTTTTCCTACCTTACTTATCAAGGTGATCAGTGACCCCAGGTTACCCTCTCTAATGGCCAATTCTCAGTCCTCAATGTACTGGACTTTTCAGTACCATCTGAGTAATGACCATTTTCTCCCATTAGACACTCTACTCACTTAACTACTGACTCTCTAGTTGGTGTCTTCTGGCTTCTTGAGCTCCAATTATCTGTTTCCTTTGTTAAGTCTTCCACACATCCCCAGACTCTAGTCCATATGTGATCCAGTCCTTCTCTCTATGTTCATTCATCCTCAAAGAAATCATTCCCATCTCATATGCTATTGGTTGGCCAAATTAATATCTGCAGTCTCCAATTTGCACTGCTACTTAATATTTCTACTGGTGTGTCTAATATGCATCTTAAATATATCATTTTTAAATCATTTAACTAAACTATTGTTTTTAATTTGTGCTAAGTTTTTCAGTTTTGGCCCAAGCTCACTTGGCAGTTCAAATCACTTTCCCACAGCACATACAGTGAACAGTCTTTTAATGGGCTTATCCAGCTCCATCTGCACCTTTCACCAAGCTATTCTCTACACTCATTTATCAATTCTCTTTCTTCTTAAAGGTCAAACATGAGGTTCTTAATATAGGAGGCACTCGATAAATATTCGTGATTCCACTGACATGAGAGTAAAACTAAGTTAGAAAACTCAGTAGACTTGAGGACTGACTGGAAATGGACGATATGGGGGAATAAAAGTCTGCTGTAACTCAAAATAAGTTCCTACTATGTGTACTATGATAGCTTTAGAAGTAGCGAAAGCTTAGAGAATTATTGATAAAACACTCAAGGCAAGTGTAAAAGAAAACAAAACAAACAAAAAACAACCAAACTTTTAGAGGATTTAATACTTCTTATTTTGAGACAATAAGGTGAGATAATTAACTGAAAATATCCATGTAGCACTTGGACTGAAGGGTAACAAGTTTTCAAATCACCTCTATAAATGCATGGGAGTGAATGAAAATACCAATGACAGCTGGATGTGGTGGCACCCATGTCAAATCTGAGTACTTGAGAGCCCGAGGCAGAAGAACACGCTGAGTATAAGGTGGCCGGCTCATAATGAGGCACTGTTTTAGAAAAAAATAAAAGAAAAAAAGGAAACACTACAGACAAGAATGAAAATATGAAAAGTGCATAGTTTTCCTCTTCTTGAGCACCAAGCACTTCAAATGAGTTCCATCTATGACTACGTCTTCCTCATAGCCCTCCCCCTCCCGACCTCAGTTAATATTTTGCCAATTTTCACTAGGTTTACTTCCAAGCTTCCATCATAAATCAAAGTTTATATTCATAAGGTTATGGTATTGTACACCAGTGAATTTTCATCTGTCTACTTCTTTGTACAATCTCCTAATTACTCTGAGGAACAGAAAAGTATTTTTATAATGGGCAAATGTACATGCAAAGTTTGTATATTTTGGAACCTCGCCCAGTCAAACTGTAGTAACATAACCCTTTAATGTACAGTTGTTTACATGCAATTCAGGCAATTAAGAATGTCTTTCAGGTTTAACTAGCACTGCAAAAGCAACTGAAACTTTGTAGTATAAACTTGAGGACTGACAGTTGCTTTTGATGTTGAACCTGAAAAACCTAGTATTTTAAGAAGGAGATAAGAAGGTTACAGGGCTCTGGTTTTGCTAAAAGCAAATACTGTCTACATATTTCTGTAAGGTTGTGACATGACAATTTAAATTATCACATCTTTTTGTGTTTCATTTGTATTTAATTGTAAATTTTTATACTTGGTATAAACTCATTTTAATTAAGGATCCACTCAGCTCAAAAGAACCTTCTATGAAATAGTGTATGGCTGACCATAGTCTATTTTCAACAGAAGTAAAGCAAAATTTAAAAACAAAACTAAGCTTCAGAAAACTTAGAAGTTATTTGTGCAGACCACATGATTAAAACCACTCATTCATCCCAGCACTCGGGAGGCAGAGACAGGAGGATTGCTGAGTTCGCGGCGGCTTGCCTGGGCACCACAGTGAGCTCAGGGCCAGCCTGAACTACAAAGCGAGACCCTGTCTCAAAAGCAAAAAAAAAAAAAAAAAAAAACAAAAAACATTCATTACTAGATGAGTAAATTAAAGAAAGCAAGATCTCAGGACAGACAATGTATTTTATTTTTCATAACCTATCCTTTAAGAAAAAAAGATACAGGTTACAAATATACGGTTCTAGTAATTAAAATAATATTAGACAACTTGAAATCTTCAACTAATCTTCAGCTTATAAAATACAAGAAAAGCTAACCACTACAACTTAGAGAAAACTATCTTTAAAAGAAGAAAACTTTTGATGGCTCTTTAAAAATGGCATTAAGCAACTAGACAACTTCTGTATTATATAGCTGGTTGCATTTCCTACTCTAACTAAATCATCCCTGCCTTCTTCAGTTTTTGTTGGTATTAATGTTTCACCACAAAACAGGTAAGTAGGAAAGAGTGGAGGTTCATTCATCTAAGGTTTTTACAGACTGAGATGTCCCAGAGCATGATGCTAGCTAGCATCTCAAAAGGGCCTTCTGTCCATACAAAGTATTAAAGAGTAAAACAGAGCACATAAGCTAGCTCAATTCTCTTTTCTTTGATGTATAAAGCCACTAAGCCCAACATATCCCACGCCTACTTGTCATTTCTTCTAACCCAGATTACCTCCCAGAAACTCCACTTTCAGAGGCCATGAATGAAAGAATACAGTGATTACTTTCTCACTACATGAAATTTGGGGGAACATATTCACACCGTAGCAATTCCCAAGCAACAAGAAAGAGTATGATAAATTTGCCACCTTTCCTCGAGGAAAGTGACTCCAGTAACTCTTAATATTTTTAAATTTTAGTTTGAAGAATACTATCCTAAAGCTCTGAAAAGAATTGAGAGATATGTTTAAATATAAGCAAAACTAAACATCAGTGGACCGGAGGGTTAGCTCAGTGGTTCCGGAGCCTGCCTCGCAAGCGCCTGAGCTCGATCACGGTAACCACATACGCCCACCAGCCATCAATACCACATACCACATACCACAGTGCCAGGCGTGGTGGCTCACGCCTGTAATCCCAGCACTCGGGAGGCAGAGGCAGGTGTATTGCTGAGTTCGAGGCTTGCCTGGGCTACATAGTGAACTCACAGCCTGCCTGAACTACAAAGCGAGATCCTGTCTCAGAAAAAAAACAACAAAAAAACCCCCGAAACATCAGTAAAAATTCTAGAATTTTGAATTCTAGAATTGAATTAAATCTAGAATTCATGATTTTGGTTGTTTTTTTTGAGATCAGTGTACTACACTATCAAAATCTTCCTGCTGCTTTCAATAACAACAAACAGTCTGCTATGGCACACATGCCAGAGGTTCACCACCACTGTTCTAGATCATCAAATTGATGGAAATGCATTTTTGAACTACTATCTGTTCTAAAGAACCACATTAGCAAATGTGAAACTGCTCTTTTTTTGTTTAAGGAATGAGACTGTCATTGGGGAAAAATGGGATCTTAATGGTCATTTCCCTAAAGATAAATTTTATTCATTTATTGGCCCTTTAGATATCCTCTTGGGAAACACTTCTGTTTTGAATAATTAAAAATTGTATTATTGGGCTGGGGATTTAGCTCAAGAGGTACCACGCCAACCTTGGAGGCACGAGAGCCTGAATTTGATCCCCAGTACTGCAAAAAAAAAAAAAGTATTATCTTTCATCTTCTTATTGTTCTGCAGGACCATGTATACACTTTTATTATTACATGCAAGCATGATATGTCTTTTCTTATTCTTTGTATAAGTATGACTTTTGATGAACAGAAATTTCTTCATGAATTTTTAATGGTTAATCAAACTAAATTTTGAAAAAACCCTGTAAGTTATATCAAAAACAAACTACTTAGGAATACATCTAATAAAAGCTATAAAACACTATTTTTTCTCAAAAAACTCTAAGATGATATTAAGAAAAATTCAGAAATACAAATAAATGGGAGTGTTACCAGGACTCTGGGGTTCTGTGGACTCTTTCTAGAAATGCTTCAAGGCTCTTACTGTCCTGAACAAAGAATTGGACAGAAAACATTGTAGCAAGGTTTTACATTTTAAAAAGGTCAGAAAAGAAATATACATT
>PVIC010004113.1:0-64750 GCA_004025085.1 Thryonomys swinderianus
TGTTCCTTCCCACTGTCTTTTTGTCCTTGAGTTAAACATGGAAAAGGAAAGAAGTAGAGAAAAAATGGTAATGTCATCCTATGACATTGCTCTTCAAGGTTTTTCTCTCTTCCTCATCCATCTGTTAACTTTTCAGAGTCCCGAGAGAGGTTTCGCAATGTGTATTGACTTTCACGTTGCACTTAGTGGAAGAGAGAGGCTGCAGTGGGCTTGCTGCCTGGTGCCGAGGATAGGAAGCCTTCCTCCACCATCCCTTTATTCATCACATCGCCTCTGCCTTATTTCTTGTTCCCCTTTCCCCAGTCGCAGATCTAGCAAAACTTGATGAAAATCATTCACAACCAAATATTAGCACATGAAATCTTCCCCTTTCTTAAAACAATCCATCACAGCAGAGTAACCATTTCCAAAGGCAAGACTCTTAACGAGCGAGTGTGGGTTGCCAAGCCATTAATCAAGTACTCAACACCAAAGCAGTTAGCCTCCCGTCTGCATGTTATTGTTTGTGTAATTTCATTATACTTCTGGCAATGCATACTTGCTAATTATGTTTCTATTTTCGTTTTTAAAAATCTCTTTTATGTTAGCAACATGCAAAATCAAACATGAAACACTCCCAGAAAAATATCAGCAGCCTGGGTTTATTTCTGTAGTATTGAAAACAATTTGATTTGTCATAAGACACATTCCTTGGATTCTTTCTCTCTGCTTGGTAAAAATGCAACAGTCACTGAAACTTGACTTTGACACACTTTAGTTGCATAAAGACAGCACAGAAACCTATTTGATGTATCCACAAAGTGCATCAAGGCCTCTTTTTCCCTTTGGCCTCAACTTCCATGGTGTCTTGGCCCTGTAATCTTCAGTTCAAGGCCTTGTGCATGATTTTTCTGTAGCAGATAAACCAAAGATGCCACAGTCTATGAATAGAGCCATATCAGGTGGGCTCTTCTAGTATTATCAGCTGCTTCTCCAGAAACAAACTCTGCTTCCACACTGCGTGTTCCATACTTGTCATATTATCATCAACCCCTTCTGTATCCCCAAAGAATACTAACTACTGATCGATAGCCCAGACATGTCTGGCCGTGGCCTACATGTGCCCTGGGTAGTTCATTTATTTGCCTTGGTGGATTTGCTAGAGTGGAATTTAATCAATAGCTAATTCATTAATTCTGGTCCTGGAGAACATAGAGCCTGAGCTGGATGGAGATAGCCGGCCTGCCCCAGCCTTCAGTGAAATATGACAGACACTCTCGCTGACGGCTTCATGGGAGCTGGGCTGCGGTGAAGTTTACTTATTTATTCCCCATAAAGAGAAAAGAACATAAACAAAGAAGACATTTTATTACATTCCACTAGTATTGCAAAATGCATCATTTCCAGGCATCACGCTCCCAAGGAAAACGCCCAGAGAAAACTCGCGCCATGTCCTTCACAGTCTTGGATTGAAACAGGGACAGTATCTTCCGTCCCAAATCCGCTCGAGACTGTGTTGTTAAAGTGGAGTCTGAGCGACACCTCTGAGGTGCTCACAGTCGTGGCCTAACAGTCTGACTCAGTGCACTGAGCGATGTTTTATACACTGACTTTTCAAATAGCTTTATGATGGCCATGTGGCCTGAGTGTCACTCGGTGCAGGTTAAACAAATCTGCTGTCATCACACACGAATCCCTGGCATCTTCAGACTACTGGCCTTGGACAAGAGCCTGGCAGGGGCATCAGAACTCATAGATGAAAAGCTCCTCTTCCGCCTTCATCAGGTTTGAGGTGAAACTCTGAGACTCCTGTTGCTTTTCTCATACATTAGATATCAGAGAGTCTCTTCTGTTTTCTATTTTTCTCTATTTTTTCAGTAACTGATGGCTTCAATGGAAGTATTGATTTCACAGTTTTGTGTAAACAGTTTTAAAGTCATGATTTTTTTTGTTTCGTTTTGCTTTCCTTTGGTCTATTTTTTTGCTTTAATAGGAAAAACTTTGGGCTTCAAGATACTGACATCAAATCAGGGTTTCATCGCTCATTTTCCAAACTCCTCCTTTACCAGTTTGGACAAATGAAAACAACTTTGAGTGTAGACTGGAATTTCCTGGTTGTGTGTTTGAAAGACACAGGAAGAGCTCTTCAAAGGGAGAGTCTGGAGTCCACTTGGGCTGCTGGACAGATGTGACAATAGTCTGAACGAACAAGTGGCTTTTAGGAAAGGTTACTTTTCGATGGCCAGTGCAGCATACGCTGGCTGCCACGCCTGTCACTCAAGGAGACCTCACAGACTGTGGAGTTTATTCCTGAAGCTCTGTCGTCCCCTCCTTTCATTCAAACCCAACTGCTCTACCTGCCATGGCCCCCACGGAAGCAGCTTAGGCATTAAGAGGACTTTCATGCCTCCCCACAAGATCCAGTTCTTCCTGCTGATTCACTGTGTCCCTAAATTGCTCATTGTTTTCTTTTAGGGGTCTGTCCTAAAGCCACTCATTGAGTCTGCATGGACAGACTCCCTTCCTGCTCACGGGCTGCAAACACTCCTGCAGCTTTGGTCACAGTGAGTCCCCAAGAGCTCTGTTGTCTCCTTACGCTCCAGCTCCATATTTCTAGTTACTTTTCATTTGATGCTATGACCCAGTCAGCACTTCTCTGTGCTTGAGCCAGAAGTTAGTTCTCAACAAATTCATGGCCTTTTCCAATGTTCAGTTCTGAAAATACCCCATAATCCTGCACATTTTAGCAGACATCTGTCTTTAACTTGTTTGAATCCTCTGGGTTCATCCATCATCCACGTGACTCTGCCTTCCTCTGAAGAGTCTTCTCATGTATGGCCTGTTCCATGTTCATCATCATCATCACCCTGCTTCATATCTTCATCATTTAAGTCCCTAAAGACCGTTTCAGAGCCATCTTATTTCAATCAGATGTGAAGGGGTGAGCTGTACTTTTTTACCTCCTAGTTATTGTCCTAAGTGTATTCCTTAAACTCTCTTTTGCTCAATTCCTAAAGTCTCTCCAGAACATCTTCTGACTTTAAATGTCTTTAGCTGCAAGTCCTCCTTTGATAACTACGATTCCTGACCCAGGATGCTGCCATGGTGTGCCCCGTGGCTGTTCTCTTGCGCTGCCCACAGAGGAGACATCCCAAAGGCTCCTCCAGCTGGAGCCTGCTCATCCCACCAGGCTGCCGTCCAGGGCGCGCTTCCCTCCTAGCCAGGCTGCGCATCCACCCGGCTCACAGGGAACCACACACCTGTCCACAGTGCAGCTTGGAGCTGCGGCTCTCTGCGCTGCTCTGGAAGTTTGCTGGTCCATCCCTGGCCGTCGGAGTCTTTTACCTGGAAAGTGAGAGTGTTTTCTGTACTCGCATAAACTGCCAAACACGAGGTCCTGTGCCAGCCTCTCCCGATCTCCCTGCCACGGTGCCTCCAGCCGATTGGCTTAGACGCTTCTGTCCCTCAGTGAGGACTGACTGTGAAAGGCAAATGCTTCCAGGTTTGGAGGGAAGGGTGGGTGTGCGGAGTGGGGGGGTGGAGGGCCCACGGAAGTGACTCCTGTGTCACTGTTGCTCAGATACCTCCGGCCATTTGCCAACCCACTCAGAACAGAATCCGAATTTCTTGCCACCTGCTGCAGGATCCCACACGATCGGCTGATTGAAATTCTTAAATAAACGGAAGCCCCAAATCACTTTCACTCACCCTTGGCTTACTACTGCCACCCAGAAATGTGTCTCTGATAGCTGGAAGTGACGACCATTCTGCTGGTGGCCACGTTATCATACTGTGAAATAGAAGTGGAATAGTAAGTCTGTTCTCAGTATAATAAAGTGAAAGAAATGCCCAACAAGAATTTCTGACCACTCCTTGACTCCATGTATTGAAATATATGTAAACATGGTGGCTTTCATCAGAGCCTATTTAAGGTAACTTACATTTCAATCCCTACTGCTCTGAGAGCTAAACAAACTCTTATAGTTATTTCGGGGGCAAATCTGCAGATAAAGTTCTGTTTCTCTTATGCAGAACTTTATGGACTTATAGTCCATAAACTCAAAAAAAAGTTTTCCACTTATTTTATTCAACATTTCTGATTCACTCCCAGGGCTTAAAGATGCGCTCCCTGCTTTGCTCTGAACATCAAAGCAACAAAGCCATTAATCGTGTTAATAATGGTGCATATTTCTCAAAGATGTCTTTCATTTTCAAATCATAACCAAACAACCTCCCAGAGTACCTCCAGTGTGTGCTAACGAGAAATATACAAGTGTTAAATCCTTTAGTCTTCTTTGACCACTTGCTTCTGTGCCACCGTTTGAAGTCCTCGGCTGTGAAACCGCTCATGTTGTCACAGCAAAGATGAGTAGTGTCACGTGGCAACGGTGTCGCACACCCAGGAAAGCCACAACGGTTTGGTGCCACACACAGTACTTGCTGGACGCTGCCCGTTCACTGGCTTTTGTGGCTAAATCAGACCCATGAGTGCCACTTAACTGTAGTCTTTTCTGTAGCTGACTGTGTGATCAGTACAAAAGAGCCGTCTGCAGAGTTTGGAATTAATTTGAGAGTTGGCTACTTTGAACAAAAGCGCTGACTATACTTAGTAACCTACGAAACCGTTCTCTCCTAGGTGACATTAATTTCCTATCTACAGAGACTCATTACTGCACTGTGTTATGTTTGCACCCCCAAGAAAATGAAATAATAATTTTTTAGCGGTCTATTAAAATGTCAAGGTCTATCTTGACAGCTGCTTTTTAATGTAAATGTTTGGGTTTAATTGAATTCCTAATATGGGATGTCACCTGGAATTCTGATAGGGTCAAGAATTTGGCCTACAAGGATCGATTTCTTCTTAAAAGAAGAGGTATATTTAAAGTGTTATTTTACACAGTGGCAGAAAATTGCTCAGTGTAAGTTATTGTGAGACTTTTACGTAAGACTTCTGAAGAAGAAGAGAGGCCGGGCTCTCACCCAGACTGTTTGTGATGACTGGTTAAATGTTATGGCTAGAAATTTCAGAATCGCAAGCAGTGTGTTCACCTCAAGTGTCAGAATTCATTCATTTTTGAAAACAATAAGTATGATTATTATTATGTAATTATTTTTACATTTACAAGACAGTTTTATGTTTTCCAGAGTGTACTGCAGTAAGTTAGCATGGGAAATTCTGGGGCTTTATTGACAACTTTGACTACTTTCTACTTACTGAGCTTATTAAGAAATTCTAAAGATTACAGCTGTGTGTGATGGAAGTGGTATCTTTCTGGAAAGTAGACCAAAGTGCAAATAAAAGTTCTGTAACATTCATCTGAGAGTACATCGCTTTATTCAGGATTATCTCGCGGAACTGTTTCGCATTCTGACTCACTCACTTCTGCACGCGAAAGTAAGAGATCACTCAGAGTGCACTGGGGTTTTTGGCTGCACGTTACACCCTACTTGTGAACCCCCAAAAGCATAACTGCACATAAAATAATACTGTGACTCAATTTTTAAAAATTTTTCTTTTTTTTTTTTTGAGACAGGGTCTCGCTTTGTAGTTCAGGCTGGCCCTGAGCTCACTATGTAGCCCAGACAAGCCTCGAACTCATCAATCCTCCTGCCTCTGCCTCCCAGAGTGCTGGGATGACAGGCGTGAGCCACCACGCCTGGCTAAAATATTATCTTTTTAAAGAGTATGATGATGTAAAGGTATCTTGCTATGGGACTCTCCAATTCTATTTCTGATCCTAAAACATATCTGACTGTGTTAGTTAAAGAATGATTGGAGGAATCCATGTAGGGGGTTAAAAAATGAAGATTTTTGAGGCGAAGCACCCTTGAAGGAAGTTAGTCCTATTGCAGATTTGATCCATTTGGCCATTCATTTTGGCTACAAGTAAGAAAACACCCAACAGCAGTGACTTCAGCAGAGTCCTATGTGCAAATGAACCCTGACGGAGTCTCAGCAATACCGAATCCCACGCGACGTCCTTCGTAGTTTACAGCGACTTTCACCAATCGCTGCTGAGATGGAAACGAAGGTGGAGCCATCGTGTAGCGCAGAAAGGAAAGAGAAGGGAGGAGGCAGGAGCCCTCAGGGAATCCGGGCTTCCTCGGAGTCCCGTGGCCGTTCTCCATCCAACCTTGAGAGACTGTGTCATAGCGATTCGTTCTCACTACGGTATCTGAGAAGTGGGGCTTCGCCCGCCAGATTCTAACTTTCACCCTGTCGACCAGGATCTGTTATTTGGGGCTTATCTTCGATTGTGAAACTAAATGTTCTATTGGTTTTCCTGAGGCCTTGCAAACAGTCATATTTTCTTCTTTGAAATTTAAAGGAGGACCCACGGGGCTATTGTCACGTGTTCCTCTCCCAGAAGCCTACATAGTTTCTATTGACTCGTGTGTTTTGTATGGAGGGAACATATGAGTGTACAAATGTATTTGTGTATATTAAATATATATTAGTAGCTGTCCCTTCCATCTTCCAGTTATGAAGTCGTTGATGGAATAAAGCTTTGGATCGATCTGGAAGATTAATTGAAAAGTAGATGAGGCTGATAGCAGTGAGGTTAAATGTTGTCTTCTCGGGAGTATCGATTATTCTATCTGCTGCAGATCCCTTCGAATTGATTGGGTGTCTCCAGGGAAGCCAAAAGGCATCATTCTTGGATATGATCTTTTACGGACAACATGGCGCCCGTGCTCTAAAACCCCGGAGTCAAAGCAGGGAGCCGGCAGTGGGGTCTGCAAGGCAGTGATGTGCCCCAAACCTCGGGATATCTGTGGACACACTTGCTTTTCTCCCAAAGATAAGGTAAGTTTTTCGGACCCATCAGTGGAATGTATTTTGCTCACAAAACAGCCCAGGCAGAACCTCTGGTTTCTTAACCATGTGTTACCATGGCACATGTTTCTACCACTGGCATGCCAAGAGCCCCTGGGGAAGAAAGGATGGTCTCCACTGTCCTTGCGAGCTTTATATTGTTCCCATTCTTCATCATCTTTGCAGGAAACACGAGCTGATAGAGTGATGTGGACCCTCCCATGTTTGCCTGTGACTGGGGGGCCTGGAATTTTCTCTGAAACAAATCCATTCAGCTACAAGGCCTTATTTGTTTTCAGGGTACTGATGTTCCTCCTGCGAGCAGGCCCTTTCAAGTTCATCAGAAATATTTTAGAATTATGGTTACTTGTAGATTAATGTCCTTATTACTTGCTGCTTAGGAATCAGATCGATAATACAGCCAGACAGAGGAGTTTGTAAATGCCCTTTATTGACAAACGACATAGAAAAATCCTTAGTTTGAGGATAGGATTTCATATAATGAAATAATGTTCATATTTATCAATAACTTCACATTTTCAGTGACTGAAACTACTACAGCACTCATGAGTCATTGCAAAATAACAGTAATTAAGAAAGTGAGTTACTGAAGAAATATGAACCAAAATACAAATTACTACAGCTGACACAAGTTTAGTAGCAGTTACCATGTAAGAAATGCAATCAGTTATTACCTATAAATATTTTTGACAGTCTCCAAAACTGGTATTATATTTAAGTTTTATATCATTTTACTAAATATTCTGTGTCTGATGAACATACTTTTACCAAGAGAAAAGGTGTTGGAATAAATTTGCCCATTAAAAATATTTTCTAGCCAGGCATGGTGGCTCACGCCTGTAATCCCAGCACTCGGGAGGCAGAGACAGGAGGATTGCTGAGTTCGAGGCTTGCCTGGGCTACAGAGTGAGCTCAGGGCCAGCCTGAACTGCAAAGTGAGACCCTATCTCAAAAAAAAAATCTTTATTGATACATTGCATATACACATCATCATCATCATACTCCATGTTGGGATTTGGCCGGGCATGGTGGCGCGTGCCTGTAGCCCCAGCTACTCGGGAGGCTGAGGTGGGAGGATCGCTTGAGTCCAGGAGCTCTGGGCTGCAGGGTGCTATGCCAATCGGGTCTCTGCACTAAGTTTGGCATCAATATGGTGACCTCCTGGGACTGGAGGACCACCAGGTTGCCTAAGGAGGGGTGACCCTGTCAAGGTCAGAAATGGAGCAGGTCAATATTGGAATTTGTACCAGTATATGAGACGATTTAATTCTCATTTTTTCCCAAATCTTGGACACAACCAAATATTCTTTCTTTTTTTTTTTTTTTTTTTTTGAGACAGGGTCTCACTTTGTAGTTCAGGCTGGCCCTGAGCTCACTATGTAGCCCAGGCAAGCCTCGAACTCAGCAATCCTCCTGCCTCTGCCTCCCGAGTGCTGGAATTATGGGCATAAGCCACTGCCCTGTGGTATGTGGTATTGGTTTCTGGTGGGCGTGAGTCACCACACCCAGCATTGTATGTGGTTACCGGGATCGAACTCAGGGCCTTGCGCTTGCGAGGCAGGCGCCAGAACCACTGAGGTAACCTTCCGGCCCACAACCAAATATTCTTAAGAATAACAAAGAGCTATTTAGTTTAATGTTGAATCAGTCAAAGGAATGATTAAGATGAGAAAAAAAGACAACAGGGTGCAGTGGTACAGGTCACTAATCCCAGCACTCTGGGAGGCTGAGGCAGGAGGGTCACAAGTTTGAGTCCAGCACAAATGACTTGGTGACTTAGCAAGATGCTGTCTCCAAACAGAAAACTAAAATGGAGGCTGATGATGGAGTTCAGTGGGAAGGCTCTGGGTTCCACCCTGACACTAATGGAGAAATGGAAAGGGTCAAGGTATAGTCAACGACTCTGCCAAAAATAATCTTCTTTGATAGAGAATAAACATAAACTGAAGAACGGAGAAAATGAAGTAAAAGTGGATATTTAGGAAAGAGGTTGGGGGAACATTCATCTAATTCTTGAAAAACATGTTGTGTTGTTATAAAATAAATGTTACACACAATCAAAAGGGGATACAAATATAATGAGGCTTTTAGAAGTCCCATTTTAATTGTAAGGACTTCAGCGGCAACATATGTGTTGTCAGTGAAAGAGAATAAATGAGATCAACTAAAATTTTAAGAGAAAAATCATGTTTGTAAATGTTGGCTTGATTTAGGCATAAATGTGGCTTTCTTGGAGGGAGCTTGCAGCGAAGTGAGAGGAGACTTCTGTGCTGAATCTGAGGAGCCCCTGGCTAAGTCGCTGTAGACAGCAGTGGGCCCAAAGTACAACTTCAAGCTCCACCACATATCAGAGTGCGGTTCTCAAATCCCGGGGCCACAGCCCTGGAGGGTTTGTGAGGAGAGACCGGTTCATACCTCTTGGCTGGACCCAGAGAACTTGAATCTGTACCACACTCCCCAGGGAGGCTTCTGCGCCTGCTCCGAGAAGCACACTTTGAGAACCCATTCAGTTATGTAAACTGCTTTTGAAAACCGGCAAGCAGGAAAATGACCATCGATTGGGAAATTCTCAGGACAAATCATCTCAAGTTACTGAGATCCCTCTTTATGCCTTGTGAGACAGTGACCTCAAAGACTGGAGTAGACATCCAGGGAACACTGTCTGGGCTCCCAAGAGACATAATCACTGCCCCGGGGACCCCTCAGGAATTGAAGCCAGACCAGGGGAGAAGAGAGGGACTTGTTTCTAATCACTGAAGAAACTCCCCGAGAGAACGAGTGGGTGGACACCCACAGCCCAGAGACGCCTGGCTTGGTGGGTTTCGAGGCTGACAGGTCCTGGGAACCTTCCTGAAAGAAAAGACTGTGAATGCGCTTAGCTGTCCAGGAACACACTGTGTGTGATACTTTGATAAGTTCTTTAAGATCAAACAGAGAACACCAAGACTCTAGCTCACTGTCATAAAATACGAGGGAGGCAAATGCCTTTTCACCCTGACTGACATGTCTGAATCCCAAATACACTCAGACGATTTCTCCCTTAACTCCTAAAACTCGGTTATAACTGCAAAATGGACTTTTCACATAGACTACAACAGTGGAGATGGCAGGAGTCAGCTCATTTATTTTTGCCTCTCGATGAATCTTGAGTCTTCATAGCCAACAAGCAATCCCCAAAAAGAAATTCATTACAGACGGGTCAGTTGAGCTGTCCTTCACAAGTGGGCCCGAATGCTTTGCTTTCAGTGACTTCTCTTTATTTATCCCATTAAGTTTATTGGCACATTTTAGTGATATTTGATGATCACATCCATCACTGGAAATTTGTGCCTATATGTGATGCATCTTGAGTCTTGTTTTTCCCCCATCCTTCTTCCTTCCCTTCCCTTCTCCACCCTGCCCTATTTCCAAGAAATTTTCTTTCCATTTTTTTCCTTTCCTTCTTTTGCGAATGAATGAACTGCTGAATGCCTGTCCCTGTTGAGCACTTACGAGACGCTGTGCTGCGCAGTGACTGCGGTGAGCTTGGTTCCAGTGTTGCTCTAAGCGGGAGGTGGCGGTGAACAAAAAGGGAAGGGGAGGCCTCTGCAATTGATTTTACCTGCCACGCGAAGCAGCCGCCTAATTAATGCAACTTACGCTGAGTAGAGGTTCTGAGGCTACATTTTGGGAACTATTCCGTGTTTGATTTGTTGTACATACAACATGTCAGTCTCTATGGCCTGAAGGGAATATGCAAATAATGATTTGATTGTTCAAGCACATAATTTCTTCCACAATTCCTGGAGAAAACACGGATGTAAAAAGGCTTTTGAAAATTAATTTCCATATAAATTCCTTTTTTAATGCAGTATTTTATGATATGTGTGTATATGTGTATAAATGTTGGCCTCTGTTGAGATTACTTTGTCTGAAGATTGGTTCATAAATAAATAATCATATAAATTATAAGGAAAAATTCAATTTATTTTTGAAAAGGATCAGTGAGAGACATTTTCCATACATGTGCTATTTTCAAATAAACAATCATTAAAATAAAGACACATATATGAACAAAATTGGTCATTACCAATTCTAAACATCTTAACACTGGAATCACTGAGATTTATAGATAATTATTATTTATAAGGTATCATGCTAGAGAACAAAATATGTTTGAAAACCAAAAAGCAAGCTGCATTGTATCAACATTTATAGAATTTGAATATGCTGGAAAATACATTTTAAACCTAGGAATTGTGAATTCTGTGATCTCAGATTGAGAATTTATGAGAATTTAGGTGGGGATTTAGCTCAGTGGTGCCGCCCATTGCTTTGCAAGCACAAGATCATGAGTTCAATCCCTGGTACCACAAAACAAAACAAAACAAAACAAAACAAAGCACCTTTTAAAAGGAAGAAAATGTTGGGGATTTAGCTCAGTGATTCTGGTGTCTGCTTTGCAGGTACAAGGTCCAAGTTCGATCCTCGGTACAAAAAAAAAAAAAAAAAGAGAAATCTATGAGAAAATATATATATTGTAGAATATACAGTACTCTTAATGGTACTGATATCTCTTGATAACTTGTTCTGAACTTTCAGGTTTGTTGTAAGGGAGTTCTGTACGAAGCCCAGCCTGGACACCATTGTTGTGATGAAAAGTACATCCTGTTCCTTCCGAATTCAGCTGGAGTGTGTCGCAGTGGTAGAATCGAAGAGGTCCGGCCGAACCACAAGTGCTGCTATGGGTACTACGCTGAAGTGCTACCAGGTGAGGATTACTACTAGGCATCCTCGGTCATGTGGACACCCTAAAAACAACCTCCCGATATAAAGTAAACCATAAACACGTAACAAATCACCTGCAGTAAATGTCGTTTGTTTCAACTTCCTTGAAATGCAACCGAGACTGTGTAAGAGAAAGACCACCAGGGTCTCACAGTCTCTTGTGGCGAGCCCAGCCAGCTCCCCTCCGGGTGAGCACAAAGCCACACGCACCGCGAGGAGATCAAGGGCGGAGACACGTTCCCGCTGACAGTCCGCGTAGACACCCGAACCGGCCCCTGCCCCATCGGGACAAGCAGGGACGGCCAAGTGCCGAAGGCGGCGCAGCAGTGCCTGGCAGCGGCCCAGGCGATGGGACACGTGTCTGCCCGTCACTGCTCTGGAAACGGGTCCCGGGTCCGTACGTAGCTCGCGGCCGAGAGCTCCCCAGCCCTGCTCCCCCAGTGCGCTACTGTCTCTCTAGCTAAAACGTGCCACCATTTGTTAACTTAAAAAAAAAAATAACTATCGTGGGCTCCTAAACTTTCTTATGAGTGTCACCATCCGTTTCTAAGTTTATCCTGGAAAAGCCATCGAGGTATTTTCCCAGACCCTAAGTCCACCGCTGATCTGTCCCTTAAAGTGCAGAAAATGAACACAGGAAGAGAGAAGAAAACAGAGCTTCCCAGGGCCGTAGGAGGCCGACCGCTCGGAGATCCTTACCGCGAGATTTCAGCCTGAGGCCTGGTCGGTTGGGCCGGTCGTCATTTAGAGCGGTGCCTTCCATGAGCATTTCCAGCCAAGCAACGTGAGATGAGAAACTGTCTCGCCCAGTCCCTTGTCTCCAAAATGGCAGGAAAAAAATGGAAGGGGCAGGAAGTGCGTTCAGGACAGAGGACCTGTCCCCCTCGCGACCCATGGAGAAAAGCCAGCCTTTATAACAGTGCTGTTATTTCTGATTCTCTAGCAAAAACACTTTTACAACTAAATCACCTTGACCGCATTTTCCAGTGAAGAGTATAATGATGGAAATCAGAGCTTTGTTAAAAAGGAAGTGCTAACTTCTTTATTGAATTATAGCTCAGATTTGTTAACAACTAATCAAATATTGTGAAATGTTTTGTTCACCGCAAAAATTTACATGGGAGCCATCGTCCTATATTGTTTTCACCTTGCGTTCTCTGCAAATACTTGGGTTAAAAATTCTAGGAATTAGATTGGCGTTTCCTGTTGGGTTCCTACCTACTGTCCGTCACACCTTTCGAGCACATGGAGCGAGCAGCAACCTGCTAGTGTTGTCATTTCAAAGTCACATGAACATTTTTGATCATGTGACTTGCAGACAACTGCTCAAGCCCTGAAAAATGGCATCTGTCCCTCAAAAATCAACGTGAAACATGCACTTCCACCTATCAGTTCTTTAGCTCTAGAACTGTCAGCTCCTTTCCCAAACCCAGCAGTGTCAGATTCAGAACTAAGAGCACAATGTACCTTTATTTTATTTCAAAATAGAAGTGAGTATTTTTTTCCCCAGAATGAAATAAATCATGGAAATCCATGAGTCTCTCATTCATACTCTACTGATGACTTATTTTAATACAAGGATATTAATATCTTCATTATCAGTACACACATGCACACACATGCACGCACATGTGCACACGCACACGCACACACACATCTTACTTGGTTCCAAAGCATTTTAACATCTGTCAAACTGCTGAGGACGTCCCACATTTAGAGTGCAAGTATTTCACTTTCCGCAGGATTAGAGTGTACACGGTGCTATTCGTAGGCGGCGGAATAAGACAACTTCAAGGAGCAGTCACCGTGTTTGGCTCCTATCATTAATCTTAATGCACCTAATGAAGAGATCCTTCCGCAGCCTCTGTCCTCAGCCCCTGGTCTTTAAGGCTGTTCATGTCATGAAAAAAAATATATATATAGTGATCTCAAGCCATCTTCCATCTCAATGTAATTAAAGTCTAATCTATAGCCTGCCAGTTCACAGCTGAGTTGCGGATAGGCATTTTGATATTTGAAGATGAGCCTGAAATATTGGTTAATAATATTTACTTCCTTTTTTCTCTGGACTTTCCTTCATAACAAAGAGCAGCAGAGAAAAGAATACTCACCCCCCCACACACACACTTTTTTATAAATATGCTAATGACCCCAACTCAATGTTAATGTGGGTCACTCTTTGATAAGAATAACAATTAACTGTTAGACTGCATGGTAGCTTTTAGAGAGAAAATATTTTCAAGCCCAGCCTAAAATAGATTCATTTTGAGAGGTTAATGAGAAGGTGACTGATCCTTATATCTTATGTCTAATAGCTCTTTTTTGAACAAAAAAGAATGTTTTATTTCTCATTGATTCAATCCACATCTCCTGTTATGAGGCCTTTACTTCTGACGGTAACTGAGTAAGATTCAGAGGGAGTCAGGGGAACGCGAACTATGGAAACCAGTTACTGTTGGGTACACTTAAAAGACGTTCTCAAAAACAAATTTGCTTCTTTGCCCAGTAGAGAGGTGTGTGGTCGGGCTGCTGTGGAAGGGGCCGGCCCTGAGCTGGGCCCTCGTGACGTGCTGTGTTAAAGTTTGCCAATGAGAGACATTATGCTCTTGCACTGTGGACGATTAAGAGAGACAGCAACTGAATTTCACACCAAACAGAACACTTTTACCAAAGGGAGGAAATATATGTATGACAAATACAACTTTACAGCAAGCTTCTTCCTTCTTCACTGGCCTCCGGGGCACCACGACAGGTTCATGAGATCCTTTCCAGGCACAGAGTCTCCGTTATGAGGTCCTCCCAAAGACAGCGGACTAAGCCTATGGGCCCCAGTTTCTGGGAATCGCATCTTCAGAGAAAATTGGGGGTGCCTTGGCCGATTCTTGGATCTTTATCCTAGAGAAACAAAAACTACATTTACACGAAAAGCTGTATGTGGATGTGCACCTTTATTTTAAAAGCCAGATGGAATGCCCCTTTGTCCCTGGGTACATGAGCAAACTTTTATACAAAGGATTACTGGAGCCAGAGCTGTAATTCAGTGACATAGCACCTGCCTAGCAAGCACAAGGACCTGAGTTTGATTCCTGGTACAAAAAAAAAAAAAAAAACCCTCAAAGGATTATTACCTAGCAATAAGAAGGAACAAAATACCAATAATACCAAAAATGCTCAGCGTGACTAAAATGTCGCAGTGTTTGAGTGTTTCACGTGATATTTTACATGATGACATTCTGAAAAATTTGCCTAGGGTTTTGATGGTTTGATGCTGAATAACGGATGGGTGTGGTTTCCAGAGTGGCACTGCCCCCATTCACACCCCATCTCATCCACTTCCTAGATGCTTGCACCGCTCCGAGTAATTCAAACTAAGGATAGTAGTGTGGGGCTAATACCTCACAAGCCCACTGAGCTGCCAACCTGCAACCCCCAAACTCACTGTCTTTCATATTTGTAGTAATGGGGAGCCTAAGAAGAGGAGGATAACACATCTGTCTTTGGCAAAAGAGTTTCCAGTGCATCTGACCAAAGTCTCAGGAATGTTTGCTTTCGTCATGTATAGGAAGAGCAGCCACTGGCCAGACGCTGGGAATCAAATGTCTGATGGCTGCGGAGAGCCTCTGAGCCCGAGGACCTCTCTGACTCATAGGGAACGATCCTTTACACTGACTTCTGCCCCTCTGACCAGACCCACAGCCCTTGAGGAGAGAATCTTTGCATTTTTGTAGGGAGCAAGAGCCTCGAAGCGAGGCCTTCGAAGACACAGTTTCTTTTCACAAATATGTATGCAGACTTCGCGTTCATTCAGTATTACCGCTGCCAAACAGGAGAAGGAGCCCATTTCTTCAGACAAAAAAAAGGATCAACCCCTACTGAATGAAAATGGCCTCTCATGGAGGAACTCAGACATCTCGCTCTGTCATTGTCTGAGCAGATACAAATGCAGTGGCTTAAAGCATCACCCCTGTATCGTCCCGTATTGTTCAAAGTCAGAAATGGAAGTAGGTGTCCCTGAGCCAGCATGAAGGTGCAGAGCCTCCCTTCCGGGGAGCAGAGCCCCCCTTCCGGGAGCAGAGCCCCCCCTTCCGGGGAGCAGAGCCCCCCTTCCGGGAGCAGAGCCCCCCCTTCCAGGGAGCAGAGCCCCCCTTCCAGGGAGCAGAGCCCCCCTTCCGGGAGCAGAGCCCCCCCTTCCAGGGAGCAGAGCCCCCCTTCCGGGAGCAGAGCCTCTCCTGGTCTTTTGCACCCTCTAGAGAGGCCGTGTCTCTGGGTCTCACTCATGTCTCCTGACCAGACTGCACCCCACCCTTGTCCTTTGCCACGTAACCAAACAGTTCATCTTCACGAGTCCCGGCAGTGAGGCCGTGGACAGCTCTCTCCAGCGCATTGTATTCTATGAACTTCCCTAAAGTTATGGCTCCTAACCGTGAAGATTAGGATGTTTCTGTAAATCCCTGGGCTGCCACTGTCGAGAGTGAAGCCAGAAAGACACTGGAAGTGCAGAGAACCTGAGAACGCGTGGAGCGGAGGCTGCTCTAACTTAGCCACCGCGAGGAGAAAGGAGCCCGTCTATCGAGCTGGTGGGAGCGCAGACTGCTGCCGCCGCTGTGGAAATCAGTGCAGTGATTCCTCAAAAAGCTCACAGTAGAAATTCTCTCCAGCCCAGCTAATCCCTCTCAGGATCATCCCGAAAGGGTTAAGGACATTATTTTGCAGTGATCCACACACACCCATGTCTACAGCAGAGAATAGCCTGAATGCCCATCCACGGACGAATGGATAAATGAAATGTGGTATTTACACTCGGTGGGCCCCACTAGCTTCTCTTGATCTCTATGGTTGGCATAATATTCTCCCTATTTATCCAAGTTGTGGCTCTCATCAGGGGCCCAATCCTTTTTAGGTTTGGGTAAGATTCCATTGTACCTCAGGACACATTATTTGTCTGTCTCTTTATCCGTGGATATATTTTTCACCCATTTCCACCTTTTCTATTTCTGTGTCTGTAATCACAGTGAACATGGCATATATGAGGATCTGTCCAAACCTGTCCTTTCAGTTCTTCTGATTATGGGACCATTTTTTTTAATATACCCAGAACAGGAATCGCTGGGTCATGTGGCCTCTGTGCACTTACTAATTTTAAGGCCCTTGCATAGTGCTTTCCACGACAGAGGCAGCACCTGCTCTTTTCAACAGCAGTTCACCTGGGTTCCGACTTCTCCAGGCCTTGTTGGTGTTTAATTTCTGTTGTGCTACTGCCGTGGTCTCAGCTTCGGTAGCAGCCACCCTACTGAGTGTGAAGTAGCATCTCACTGAGGTTTCGATCTGTGTCTCCCTACTGGTCACCGACACTGAGCATCTTCCTGGGTGCTCGTTGCGGAAATCAGTTCACCTTTGACTGTTTCTCCAAGGCCTTTGCCCAGCGTATGAGTTCTGAGCTCTGTGCTGGATGAGGCCCTTTCTTTCGGAAGGAAGTTTTTGATAACTTGCTCCATCTTGCTACTTGCCGTACATTTTACAGCACTGTTTAATTTCTTTCTTTTTTTTTTTTTTTTGCTTTTTGAGACAGGGTCTCGCTTTGTAGTTCAGGCTGGCCCTGAGCTCACTATGGAGCCCAGGCAAGCCGCCGCGAACTCAGCAATCCGCCTGTCTCTGCCTCCCGAGTGCTGGGATGACAGGCGTGAGCCACCACGTCCGGCATTGTGGAATGCTGCGTTGATTGTTGGTGGGCGTGTCTCCACGCCCAGCATTATATGTGGTTACCGGAGATCGAACTCAGGACCTTGTGCTTGCGAGGCAGGCGCCGGAACCACTGAGCTAACCCTCCGGCCCACTGTTTAATTTCTTATAACTGTCTCGGTAGGTTTGGATGTATAGTGAGCCACATTTTATTAGGCCACTCTAAAGTATTATTAAGGGAAATGATTTTTAAATTTTTCTATCTCAGAGTATTCCTTGCTTTTTTTTTTTTTTAATCTGAGAGTCTTACCATCTAGTTTAGATTGGTCTTAAACTCACTATGGAGCCCAGGCTGGCCTCAAACTTAGAGCAATCTCCTCCTTGGCCTGTAGAGTATTCCTATCTTTTAAAGGCCTCTCTGCCCTCTCCCTGACTATTGATATTCGGGAGATTAATCTTAAATCACCAGACTAAAGGCTGTCCGTTCTCACCCTGAGGGTCCAGGAATGAGAACTGTGTGAAGGGACACATAGTTTAACTGTGTTCGTGAAATTCAGGGTCCGCCACAGCAAAACACCCAGTGCTGACCTAAGACGACTTAACCCACCCCCTTAATTCTCCCTCCCAGCAGACGTTTTTGTTCAGCCAGTTTGGTTAAGAAAATTAGTGTGAATTTATCGATCGCCAATAACCTGGAACCTCGGTGGTGATCTGTCGCTCCTCTCCGCAATGACTCTCTCTGTCTGCACCCGACAGGTGAGGTCTGCTGTCCGGAGGAGCGGTGCAACCGCGTGTCCGTGGGCCTGGGCGACGCGCGCTGCGGCCGGATGCCCTTCTCCGCCGCCGGCCCGCAGGTCTGCTGCGCGGGGGCCCTGCAGGAAGGGCACCAGTGCTGCGGCGGCCGGCTGGTGAGCGGCCGGGCCCGGGAGTTCGCGCGCCTGCCAGGTAAGGACGGCGGCGGCCTGTCCCCCGCGGGGGGCGTGGCAGGTGGCCTGCGGGGCCCGTCGTGCCCGCTTCACCCGAACCCCTCGTGGGAAATGTTACAGACACCCCTCCGAAAGGCTTTTAAACACTGCACATGACTTCGCTGAAATACAGATGTGTGCATGACATTATTAAGATGGTATCACAGCATGATTCTTTAACTCTTCTGTTATTTGACATTTACAAAACTCTAATAGTTGTCACGATGCGAGTGGCGTCTACCCGAGCAATCCCAGGACTCTGGGAGGCTGAGACAGAAGGGCTTCCAGTGCATACAGAGTGTGGCCCATGTAGGGAAGTTGTGAGGCCCTCTCTCGAAAGTGAAAAGGAGGAGTGTGGCTCAGTGCAGAGACCCTGGGTTCAGTCCCCGGCACTGCCCACCAGCACCCCCCAAAAAAAACAGAAAAAAGCAGCAGACAACCAGAAGGTAATTATCATTAAATGAGTACTTCCTGTCTGCCAGGTATTGTCCCTGTGCTTTGGATGTTACCAGCAAACTAAATAGTTACAATAGTCTTATGGATACGTACTATCAGGACGTGCATTTTAAACAAGGAAACGTCCTTGGGCTGGAGCTCGGAGGTGGAGTTCTTGCCTAGCATGCGCGAGGCCCTGGGTTTGATCCCCTACACTGCCAAATAAGCAAACATGATCATAAAATAAAAGTGAAGACAGTGAAGCATGCACATCAGAAATGTATTCAAGGTCACAGAGCGAGTCAAAGCTAGAGTTCGGAGCAGTTTAAACTTATGTCCTCTGGCAGGCTTTTAGAAAGAGAAATGATGAAAACAAAATAGAAAAGGAATATTTACAGTAGGAAAACAAATTACAAATCAAGGAAAAAAAAAAAAAGAAAGAAAAATAAAAACCTTAGCACATCCCGCTGACGAGAATAGCGTGTCTCTGTCTCGGGGCCCAGCCCTGTCCGTGGTTCTCCTGAGTGGCTCAGCACTGGCACGCCTCCCTTCGCCACCACCGAGGCTTTTTACTGCAAGTGATTTAGTCTTTGACTTTGTCACATAGTTCACGTTAGTCACTTTTTAAAATTATTTGAAGTTGAGAAAGATGACTCCAAATTCACAACTCATACATTATGTAAATGTTTAAGGTTATCGTCAAACCAGGGAAGTCTCTAGTGAGGCTCTCCGTAGGCTTCTGGGCCATTTAAATCGCTCTGGTCTAAAAATGCTTTGCAGTGAGTTATCTTAATTGTTGGTAGAGTTGACTTTATTAACCTGTATGTCATGAGTATTATTTCCGAATGTCTGAATTTGGGTTGTAAGTGATCAGCAATGTCATTATCTTGTCTACAAATCAGGAAGAGCTATAACTTTCTCCAATCTACTTATGAGTTCCTTCTCACAGTTTACATCATCAAAAATCGAGCTGCCTATACCCTGCTTCAAGCCTGAATCCATCATTTTCTTTCACTGTTTTCAGCTGAGACCTGATATTTACTGCAATCCTCATTTTGATATCAGAATTATTTTACTGAATCATTTTAATTCTCCCAGTTTCTGTCTCATTGATTTTTCTGCCATCTCATGTTTTTCTTTTAAGCTCCCCTTTGTACCCATCTGAATTAGGGAGAGAGCCACATGGTCCACATCTTCAACTTGAATCCAAAGTAGCACATTCAAGACCTGATTCTTTTTTGCTGTGGGAGTGACCGAAGCCAGGATAGTTAACAGACTGAACTAATTTTCCTTAAGTCTGAGGAGCTGGTCTTGTATAATATAGCAACCAACTTGTACACACATCATGAAGGATTGGAAAACAAGAAACAGATATCAAAGAGCCTGCCCTCTGCACACTGCATACATGTACAAGTTAGAAGAAAAGGTGCATATATATATCTACATACACACACACACACATATTGTATGTATGTATGTTCTGGACTCCAAGGGTAATGGCTGTTAAAGTTTGACCTGGGGACTTGCAGACGCCACAGCTTTTTCTATGATCTGTGAGATCAAAACTATTTTTCACCAAACAAACTATTCTCTTTTTTTTTTAACTCCCATTCCCTCATGAACACACAGCAGCATTTTCCAGACACTACATGACAGGTGATGTTGCAATAGACACAATGCAGAAATAGATCTGAGAATTCAATTGCTTTCTGTTAAACTAGACACGAAGTGGGCTTGCGAAAATGTAGAGCAGGGTCATTCTTCTCACTAAAATCTGTCAGTTTGGAAAATATATCTATTCTTCCTAAAGGTATTATGGATTTGCTATTATTTCTAGATGAATTAATAAGGTACACTTCAGGATGGAGTTTTTTTAATTCTAAGACAGTAAGCCTTAAATGATATAACCCATCTAAATAAAGACTGCTCAGGGACCCTAATAATTTGCATGCGTACAGAGTATTGCTCAAAAGGATCATAAGGTACTCTAGAAAATCGTGGCACAGGGCTCGTTGTCCTTGCTGGGAGTGGCCAGTGGAGTCCTTTCTCCTCTGTGGATGGAGCATTAAAAGAAGAGGCCAGGGGGCTGGAGATTTAGCTCAGTGGTTCCAGTGCCTGCCTCTCAAGCGCAAGGTCCTGAGTTTGATCCCTATAACCACATACAATGCTGGGTGTGGAGACTCACACCCACCAGCCATCAATACCACATACCACAGTGCGGGGCGTGGTGGCTCACGCCTGTCATCCCAGCACTCGGGAGGCAGAGGCAGGAGGATTGCTGAGTTCGAGGCTTGCCTGGGCTCCATAGTGAGCTCAGGGCCAGCCTGCACTACAAAGCGAGACCCTGTCTCAAAAAAAAAAAAAAAAGAAGAAGAAGAAGAGGCCAGGAGATGCCAAAATGCTGTCCCCTTAGTTCTATGTAAGTCAGAGCTATAAAATGAGCAGGAAAATATCTCATTTTATTGATTTTTTCACTTGTAGCTATTTTTGATTAGTCAGTTGTCATATTTCTTCATTCAATAAATATGTATCATAAAAAGACTGTATTCCAGATATCTTTTTTTTTGTGCTTTCTGAGTATAGAATTGACTGATTCCACAAAAACTTGCAGTCAAATTATGGAGAAAAAAAATCCAAGTAAACAGAAGCCTAAAAGAATAATAAATGTATATATCTCCTTTAGACTAATCAATAAGCCCATCAAGGTAATGAAGAAAGGTACATATGGATTGTGCCCTAAACAATGAGTGCGATTTTCAGAGGTACAGCTTGTTCTAAAGTACAAAATTAACAGTCTCTCAACATGTCCAAGTAACAGTGAGTTCTCCAGTTTATTGGAGGTCTATGCCTTCTGTAAGGAGTAGGAGATAAATCAGAGTGGGCAGAAGGATTTGAACATTATTTACTACTTTGGGAAGAATCAATGTAGCTATAAGACTAGGATTTAATGAGATTAATTAAATTTAGGTGGGAGAGAGAATGTGCAAGGGAAGGAAAGAGAAGTCAGAGAACTATTGTTCTAAAGTCAGCTGCGCTTGTCTTAAGACATGGAGGAGCTGTTAGTGTCCGCGAGGACCAGGGTTCTTCAGTATTTGTCCTTGAGAATTTTTTGAAAGTTACAGACCTGTCTTACAATAAAAGCACATAGAAAATACACATGAATTTGCCTGCACTTTTACACCCTCAAAGTCCATCCGTGGACCCAAACTTCAGGGCCTCTTGTGTACCTCAACATGCCAAGCAAGCATTCCTCAGTCGCATGAGGTCACATCTCAACTCCTGTGCGTCAAGATTAGCCGTAGAGGGCCGGGGATTTAGCTCAAGAGGCACCGCGCCTGCCTTGGAAGCACAAGGGCCAGAGTTAGATCCCCAGTTCCAGGAAAAAAAAAAGATTAGCCATAGACTTGCCTATGTCTTCTTTCAGCTCCCTCAGCTCATGGAGTCATGGCACAGCAGGGAAATGATACTTTTTTTAAATTGAATTCTTTATTGGTACAATTTATATACATCGCACAATCACACGTGACATTGGGGAATTTGTACCAGTATATGACACAATACTTTTTTTTTTTTTTTTTGAGACAGGGTCTCGCTTTGTAGTGCAGGCTGGCCCTGAGCTTACTATGTAGCCCAGGCAAGCCTCAAACTCAGCAATCCTCCTGTCTCTGCTTCCCAAGTGCTGGATGCCCAGCACTGTGGTATGTGGTATTGATTGCTTGGTGGGCGTGAGTCACCGCACCCAGCTCTGTATATGGTTACCAGGGATTAAACTCAGGACCTTGCGCTTGCGAGGCAGGCACCGGAACCACTGAGCTAAATCTCCGGCCCAGCCTCACCTATTTTTAAAAAGTATTGTGTTAGGGCCAGAGATTCAGCTCAGTGGTTCCAGCGCCTGCCTCGCAAGGGCAAGGTCCTGAGCTCGATCCCGGTAACCACATACAATGCTGGGCGTGGTGACTCATGCCCACCAACAATCAACCAGCAATCAGCACTTCATACCACAGTGCTGGGTGTGGTGGTTCCCACCTGTCATCCCAGCACTCAGGAGGCAGAGACAGGAGGATTGCTGAGTTCGAGGCTTGCCTGGGCTCCATAGTGAGCTCAGGGCCTGATCTACAAAGTGAGACCCTGTCTCAAAAAAAAAAAAAAAAAGAAATAGGTGAGGAAATTTCTTATCCTGCTGGACCCAGGCAAGTCTCTGCATGTCTTTTCCTCTCTGCTGTCACTTGCTCCTGCCGTTCAGAAGCACTGTGACCTCAGTGACCTTCTAGAGTATCCAGATGGCCCTTTTTCCCTTCGCCTCAGCGTGCCTTACACCTGCCACACAGGGTTTAGATCGCACATCATCCCTGAGTCTGGCCACTCCCGCCGCCTGGCATTGTGTGCCTGCCTCACGCCCGGGCTGGCTCGTAAAACATCTCTTTATGTACTTTATTACTTAAACTCTTTTATTTGCCTGCAGGAGCCCTTTAACAAAATCACATTGAATTGACTTTCTCACACCAAATCAAATCTCCCCGGTCCCAGTTCAGTTGTCTTTGTCAATATGTATTTTATAAATGGAGTGAATTAACAGATGCTGTTGGAACAGAAGTGCTGGGGTAGCGTTTATGTTTTTAGTGCTCTCTCTGGGCAGATGAGTTGTGTGGAGTGTTATACAGGTGTCTCGGGATGAAAGTCATGCTTGTCATTTCCATGGATATGTATCCTTCACCATTTTCTTTGAATATGTTTTAAACCTCTTTATTACTGGCTTTTTTTCTCCATGTTTGCTTATGTGGTTTTATTGTCTATGTCACTAGTCTTGGGTTGGACTTGACATATCCCGTAGCATTAAAAGATGAACGTTAAAACCTTTCTATTATTCTAAAGGGACAGGATTTTCTGTGAATCAGGGAACTGATCATGGAATATATTTCCTTATTTCTATTATTAATTTTGTCCAGGCAACTTTTGATCTGAAACTGTTTATTGAACTTGGTTCCAAATAGAACTTTGAGTTTTCATGTCCTGGACTCTGACTTTGGCCAAATGAATGCCTCCCACCAATAAAATGGATGTTTCATAAGACAGAATTTGGAAATTTTGAAAAGAAGGAAGATCCCCAGAAATCCAAGCTGTATGAGTTGGTTTGAAAGAAAATATCCCAGAAGGTTTCCACCTAACAAAATGAATTTCTTAAAAACTTAAAGATCCATGTGGTATAAAGTATAAAATTGTCCAGGGCACATTCTTCCCTTTCCCTTCTTTCTGTTTCATGGTGCTAGCCAGAGAGCCATCTACTGGGAAAGACAAGCATGGATTTCTTTTCTTACGAGCTCTGGCAACCAGTTTTATGTTTGTCCTAAGGACTACTCATAAATAATTTTTCTTTCTTCTGAATCCAAAAGGTAAAATCTCTTTGCTTCAGTTTGCTCTGGCTCCACCATAGTTCCATAGTGATGGTCGAATTCCACTGTTTTGTATGACTATTCTGTTTTACGACTCTAGTATTTTCCAAAAGCATGATGCATAATTGTTGGTTTTTCTTTTTTTAAAAAATGGAAGTCTTGTTTTGAAGGTGAAACTATTTTGAACTTAATGAGGCAGATATTTGTATAAACAGTTTCCTTTTGATTCCTGAATATTAAATATGTGGGTTTGCACTTGGACTTGGGTCCAGTGCAGAACAAGCCATCCTCTGACTACCTCTGCAGCTCAGAAAGACAATATATGCTGTTTGATCTGAAAAATAAACATCTACAAGTTCGGTGTACACTGTACCACTTTAATACATCTGTATCTGCTCAAAGAGATTGTGTACCTTTGTACAAATTTAATGAGGAGCCTCTGGAAGGGTGGACTGATCCATCAATAATGCATGGGCTATTTTTTTTCCTTTGGGCATATTTAAAATTGCTTACTCCACGTGTCAAAGTTCAAAAGTCAAGTGCTCCCTGTGATAGATGCGGTGGGGGTCAAAAGTTATTGCAATGCAGTCTGGGAAGATTGCAGTCTGTCTTTGAGTTTACAGCTCATTCATGCTGAAGTGATGCACTATGGGAATTACTACCAAACTCTGCTCTGCAACATCTGTGCTTCCTAAGTGAGTTAGTGCACGTCAGACATCTTTATGTCAGAATATTGCAGTGATGGATGCAGTCTTCAGAAAATGCTGCATAAAAATCTGGTGTGCTGTTCTGGCCATTAAGTGAAATTACTATTTAAATTAATGGCACTGTCACAGTTTATCTGTACAAAGAATGAACGCTGATTAGGGTATTAAGTAATTAGCAATTTATCACACTGGAACAAGGTTGATAATAATTAAAGAAGTAATGGTTTACCAAAGAAACTAGAAAGGGAGTCACTTCTTGTTATGCGACTGAAATCCTGCCTGAAAATTTCAATTCAGTGAAACAAAGATGAAGCTCTTTGTGAAAGAAAGCATCGTTTTTCTTTTTTTTTTTTCCTAATGTAGAAACAGTTCATTATCAAAATTTTGCTTGTCCTGTCAAAAGTCCCTCAGAGCGATCAGATGACTGATTAGGAATTTAGAATTAGGTCAATGTCTGCATTTTGATTTCATCTTAAAGCATGGTGAAACCATGGAGTAATCCGGGAATGGAGGGAGAGAATGTATTCTGCTCCTGCAAAGGCCAGCTTTCAGATTTTGATTGCTTTTTAAAATAGAAGCATGGTTTTAAGAAAATTGCTAGGGAAAAGAATGACAGTCAACAATCCAAGGTTGCATTTAAATGTCTGATCAGGAAGTAACAGAAAAATGCCTTTAAAAAAAAATTTAGGGTTGTACACACTTACATGTTTGTTTGCATTTGTATGCGTGTGTACACACAAAAAAATCAACCACTCTGCTCCCAGAAAGAAGACTCTGCCCACAGTGATGGCTCTGCTGGGCATGTTTTATTTGAGAAAACTTATCTGGAAATCTTAAAACAGTAAACAGCCATATAACACTTTTTAAGCCAGTTGCTTTGAAGAGCTGTCATATTTAGGTAAGCATAGTTGTCAGAACTGTTACGATCAGTGTATAGTATTAATCATAAAGAAAATGTTATTTTGAGATGTATATAAATTGTACCAATAAAGAATTCAATTAAAAAAATCATAAAGAAAATGTTTAAATAGTGAAAGATATTTTTACAAGTGGAGACAAAAGAAAACGGTTGTTTGGAGTCATAAACATCTTTTTTAAGTCATCTGCCAAACTAGCATCTACTGTCAAAGATTAAGAAGAAAAGGTATTTAAAACATCTTGGTCAAATATGAGTATCGTTCATAATGTAGATGTTTGCACAGGACCACATTAAACAATGCAGGACCTCAGGGCACTTTGAATTTGAGGGTCTTTATGCTATCGGTCAGGACTAGTAATAAACAAACAGAATTCTTATTAAGGTAAATCATCCACCACATTGCACTGCTGTATAACTGCATATAAATTCTGATATGATGGTCCTGGGGTGCTGAATCTAGGAACCTTAATTTCCAGCTTAATCTGACTTCAGAGTATTCTTTATTCATGCTTTTATGTCTAAATTTCTGCTATTTTTCTTCTCTAGCAATGACTAAAGGATATGAATACAGACAATTAAACTGAACTTGGTGAAAGAAAAACTCTGTGCGTCTGAAAGACATGTAGATGGAGGCTGGTCCTACAAGGTCTTTCTCCTGCTGCCCCAGGCCCTCAGCCGTATCTACCCACAGGTCTTGGACAGAGCCAGGCTCCGAAGCTAAAGGCTACTTGGCGCCTCGGCCATTAGTGAAACAAAGAGGAAGCTCTTTGTGAAAGAAAGCATCGTTCTTCTCGTTTGTTTTTTCCCTAATGTAGAATCAGTTCATTATCCAGTAACTGGGGACAGTTATTCGACTGTCCCAAATCCTTGGGACGTCCCTCAACTGGAGTTCGTTGTCCACTCGAAGTCACAGAGAAAGAACGGATCGACAGGACACGAATCTCCGTCCCTACTCTAGACCAGCCAGACTCGCAAGCATCCAAAGGGTTCCCGGCCTAGGATGCCCTCTTATCCCCGACGGTCTGGACAGCCTACTCTCCCCTGTGGATGTCCAGAGCCTTCTCGGAGCGCTTACAGTCTAACTTCCTCCTGGAGCAAGATGTTAGCCTCACGCACCGGCGCGCGGTTTTGATGACAGAAATCCTATATTCTTTTCTGGAGCCTGGGCTCAGCGTGGCCCTGCGGAATGATTTCCCAACACTTCCTCTTGTGTGTTCTTTGGCTAATTAGTGTCTAGTGCTCATGGCAAGAAGGACCCGTCGCACGTTTAAATCACCTTGGTGGGTGGAGGTAGCTAAGGCTACCTTAGCTAGTGTACCATTTCTGGAACGGCTCAACTCTGACACTTTTAATACCAAACTTTATAGCTGCCTCAGTTTTCTTCCCTTTTTTATTTCATATTCATATATAACATTTTATTGTTGCAGGGATGTTCTGTTGTGGGCAGGATTATGTGAATATGTCAGATACCATATGCTGCTCAGCCTCCAGTGGAGAGTCGAAAGCACATGTTAAAAAGAATGTCTCGGTGCCAGTGAAATGCTGTGAGACTGAACTTATTCCAAAGAGCCAGAAATGCTGTAACGGAGTTGGATATAATCCTTTGAAATATGTTTGCTCTGACAAGATTTCAACTGGAATGACGATGAAGGTAATTGATAGAAAACCTTTAGGAGGCACTGATTTGACAATGGGAAGAGAAATACATTGTTCATAACTATTTTTCTAAAATAGGAATATAAAAATTCCTGTGTGCATTATTCATTTTCACATTACATCCATATTAATACCGAATGAGTTCGCTATGATTGATGTTATTGCAATGAATTCTAAAGGAATTAATAATGATTAGCTGTTCTCGGGAAGGGTCGCCCAGAACTTCAGATGAGCTCAGGACTTAAATCTGTGCACAGAAAGAGCTGCTCGGGTTGTCCTGGTCCCCTGCATGGTACCATTTCGTGGCCCCGAGTGCCGGAGGAAGAGATGGGTGGAAATTCTCACTCCTTCCCTCTCACTCGTCAACTGCATCTGCTATTGTCCTCCCATGGAGCCTTGGGACATCCCCTTCCCTTGGCCGAGTTTGTCTATATTCCTTTCGATGGTATGGAAAGCACAAGTGCTATCTCAGCCCCCACAGTGAAGGACCAAAAGTGCTCATCTGTTGTCACCTTCCACCTGCAAAGGTCACCTTTGTGGGCATCCAAGGTGACCACGACCCTAGCAACCTATCACTTGAAGCACTGGTGGACATTTAAATGAAACATTTTACCACGTGCTGCAGTGGCTTCTCGTCCCGAGGTAGCTAAAAACGGGCATATTGGTCACAGACAGTGACAGAACCCTTGCTGATGTGACAGCTACGCAGGCCTTAGGAGGATGTCACCTGCGCTGGAGGGGACTCATTCTTTTGAGATTGTTAGGACTACTTTAAGGATTAAGATCATTTCCACTCAGAATTTTGTAGGCGTTTCTGTAGTTTTTAGGTTTCTACAAGGTAAGCTTTACAAGATGTTCTTTTTACTTTCTTTCTCTAAATTTTCATGAAAATGTGCTTCAACATGGAGGGTTAGGACTGTTCATACTGATAAGGTTTTAGAGAATATTTCAGTCCCAAGTCTTCTAGGAAGACTTATTTTATTATCTGATGATTTGTTTTCTCCTTTGCCATCTCTCTTTTCATCTACTACATGGAGATTGGTCTTCCTAAGCTGACCTTTTAATTTTCTTATCCTTGCTCCTTCTTACCTAATGATCAATTGTATTGTTATTGTTGTTGTTGTTGTTGTTGTTTTGGTGCTATACGGCCTCAACCTCACCTTTCATTTTTCTATTAATAGCTTAAAACTTCAGCTATCACTTGAAATCAGTTGGAATGCTTCTCTTTTGCTGACTCACATCCTCCTACTGCTCTTTCATCCCAGGAGTATCTGTCTTTTGCATTCAAAATTATTAATCTCATGTTCCTTTCTGATGTTTACTTTGTTTCTTGGACTGTCCCATTTAATCACTGGATTCTCTTTGAGTTTTATTCTTTCCTGTGCTTTTTCTGCTGCTTCCTCTGAGTTTTCCTGCGCTTGGAAATCTCCCCTTTTCCTCGGAGGCTGATTGAGATCTTGCTGCGCAGAGGCATGGCCTGTCCTCAGGTGGGGAGCACGGGAGGGTGATCGTGTGGCCAGATGGGTTTTTCTCAAGGAATCACATTAACAAGAATCCTTAACAAGCATACTTAATTAACTATCCTTAATACTGTACCCCGGTCAGGGTGAGGTATCCATGTGGCTGCCAGAGCTTGGGAAATCAAACAGGAAGGGGGCAAGAGCTCTCCGGGTACGACAGGCAGAGTACATTGCCCACATCCCCTCTGGCACCTGGCTGCTGCCTTCCAGGGGGCCCGGCCTGTTCCTTGTCATGCTACCAACTCTTTCCCGAGCTTGTCTCATTTTGTAATATCTTGCCAAATACAGCTCACAGTGACACACACACACTGCTAATGATCTATCCTACAACCTCCCCCTGGAGCAGGGAGCTCAGTAGCATGTGGCCTTGACAGTTGTCCCAGCGCCTAATTGTACCAAATATTTTCCATGTCATCCAGAGCCCGCCAACCTGCTATTCTCCCGTTGCTATTTCTTTGCCATTCCTGCCGCAAAACTAATGCCACTATATTAGGGTTTCAGTAGCCACAGCTCACTGGAGTATATTAAAGCTTATTTTGATATAATATTAAAATAAAGCTCCTAAGAATGAAAATCTCTGCTTTCTTGAGGTGTAATTGTACATGACCTGGTGTCTGTGCTTACGCTGGGAAATGATTCCCACAGTTGGACTCCTTAGTACTGTCTGTAACACACATGCAGCAGTTACTGTTCCCTTTCCTATCTTTTCCTCCTTCTCCTCCTTTTCCTTCCCCTCTTCCTGTTTCCTTTCCTCCTCTACCTCCTCTTCCTGCTCCTTTCTTTTTCTTTATGTGTGCTCATGACAATGCTTGTGTTTACTCTCAGCAAAATTCTGTTTCAGTCTTTTGAATTGCATTCTAATACATTGCGATACAAAGCGAGTTAGGTGGTCCTGTCCAGGCAACATCTTGGGATCCTCAGGCCCTTCTGTCTTTTGCTACTTCACATGTCGCCCCTGGATCTCAGCAAAGAGGGAAGAGGTTGGATTCCTGCGTACCACTGGGTCACTCTTGGGCACCGGAAACTCGGAATATTCTTTCTGTGCATTAGTCATGCAGTCAAATCGAGTTATGTACTTCCTTTTATTGTAAATAGGCTTGAAAATCCCGTGCTTCCAGGGATAAAAGAAAATAGTGAAGAGAGAAATGGGGACAAAATACAATGAAATAAAATTTATTTTGAAAAACAGAAGGAAAGTAGTGGGCATAAATGGCCATGTTACAGTACATCTCCTGCATCCTCCGTTTCCAGATTCCAGAAACTTTGGAACAATACTGTTGTAAATTTTA
The DNA here is from genome assembly GCA_004025085.1 of Thryonomys swinderianus. Classification (NCBI taxonomy): domain Eukaryota; kingdom Metazoa; phylum Chordata; class Mammalia; order Rodentia; family Thryonomyidae; genus Thryonomys; species Thryonomys swinderianus. The sequence continues at coordinate 30,145 of PVIC010004113.1, forward strand.
TTTCTCTTCCCTTTTCCTTCGACTTTCCACATCTATACCATTCCTCTGCTGCCCCTTGGCTGAGCTTTAACAGGATATAGAAGAAAATACAAGGGCTCAGTCTCCTATTCTTAGGATGGAATTTCCACTATATGTCTCTGAAGCAACATTATTTGGCCACCTCGGTGAGAGTTTAACTCATGTTATTCAAGGGAAAAGTTGAATGGACAGCTTCTCTAATGGAGAGTGTTTAGCATTGAAATCAGTCAGCTTAGAATGATTACTGACACATGTATAAAGTCCAGAGCTTCATCAGGGAAATTGTTTATAAGTATAGACAACTACAGTGACAGTTTGTGGATTATTTAGATTTTCTCTAAGTCGGATAGTAGTATTTCTTACAGGTCCAACTTTCCTAACAACACAGGTGGATTTTCAAATATTTCATTATTTATTTTCCCCCAGAATATCACAGGAAATTGTCCGTACTCAGTATTACAGCAGTGACCACTGTGTGCATTGTTATAAACCTAAGGTGTTATCATATCTCCTTCCCATAGCAAACCTTCGTGGAAAATGTAATTTCCATTTTTCCCCTCTCAAGAAATGGAGGCTTGGAGATTATGAGTTCCTAGAGCTAGGAATTTGCATAACTGAAATTTCAATCCCAATCGGGGTCACGTCAAAGTAGCCATACTTGCTTGTAGATTAACTACCTTCATTTCTTATCATGAGTCTTGTCAACTTGATTATCAATAAGTAGGACAAAGATTGTTTGAAAGATAAACCAAGCCACGGTGCGCTCGCCTAGAGGAAAGCTCACAACCCCTTCCCCTCTCTCCCCACCCGTCCACAGACCCGGGAAAGGGCAGTGTGTGGGACTCTGTGCCCGGCGTCCACGGAAGCCACGGCTCACTGTGGCCTGTGTGACTTCAACTTCACCAGCCACGTTTGTGTTGTGACGCGCAAGTCCCTGGGATCCACAGGGATGGCGTCGATGGGAGAAGCCCGCCCATCTCCCGAGGAGACCGTCCGTTGGGGACGCGCGGACACTCTCTCCTTCACAGGTAACCGGCGGCCGCAGCTGGGCGGGGGTGGAGAAAAGCTCCTGGCCGTGCCCATCTGGCCATGTTTCTCTCTGTGACTTGCAATCCATCCTTCCCCTCCTCCCTCTGCGCCCACAGAACATTGGCTACGGTCTACCTTCTCCATCCACCATCTCGCCAAGGAAACTAAACTGTTCTTACCGATTGTAGGTCTTCACTTCATTTTACCTCCTTATTTGGATTCAGCCTGCTACATGCCTGCAAAACTATTTACCAGAATGGATTCATTACCAAAGTTCTTAGCCTATGGGACAGTTTATCCAGGTTTCCATTTTCTTCCTGCACTCTGGTTGTGGACCCTCCTTTTAAAATGATCGGCTTCCATTGCTAAGAACTCCCTCCTGGGTCTGCCCTTGGACTCAGGTCAAGATTCTGAAGAGCGTGTGAGACCTGCTTCCCGCCGCTCCCCTCAGGAGTGGGTGGGTGTTTCCACGAACACAGGTAGCACTGTGAGGCCTTGAAAATTCGCACTCCAGATTGCTTTTCCTGCCAAACATACTGTAATTTGAATAGGAAAGATTACAAACCTTCCCTTTTTCATGAGAAACAGGAAACATACAAGCAGTGCTGTAACAGTTCCGCAGAAGCCAATTTACACCAACAAGTCAGCCATTGAGAGAAACTTAGAATTAAACTCCAACCACACCAGCGCTGACCAAAATTCATTCGCGCATGCAATTTTTAATTTGTCAGAAATATTTATTAAGGGCTTTCTCAGTACGGCTTGGTAGTAGAGAATTTGCCTCGTTAGGGAAGGTCCTGGGTTTCACAACAGGCACCGCAGAAAGAAGATATCAAGCACCCACTAATGGCCAGTCAGTCTCCACAGCAGGAGCAGAGTTTAAGCAGGGATTTCCATGGATGGCTCAAGCCCGCTGAGGAAGCCCAGGGGGGCCGGGAGCGCCCTAGAACCACACGGCCGTGGGGCCAACGGGTGTGTGTTAGCACTGAGAGGAGGCGGCAGCCTGTCCTCTGACGCTTAGGAGGGAGCTGCAGCCGTGCCTGGGCCTAGGAAGGACTCCGGGACGGGCTTGCTCCTGAGGAAGAGCTGAAGGCCAGGAGCAGCCCGACAGGCGGAGAGAAGGCGGGTGTGGCAGCGGGTCTCTGCCAAGTCCAGGAAACAGCAGGTGCCTCCGTGCGGAGCAGGGCGGGGAGGGAGAAAGCTGGGCCGCAGCGGCCCTGATCGTGGGTCAGGTCAGACTGTGCCGGACGCTATGGCCACGCTACGCAGTAGGTCTCTGTGCCACGCTGAAGGGACTAGAGCATTTTCTGCAGAACGGGATGACACAGAACACATGCATTTTGGAAGAAACAGACTGCAGCTATGGGAGCTCTGGTTAAAGTAAGACAAATCTTGTCAGTATTTGATATTCAAGAATAACAAATAATTACCGTTAAAACTGATCCCCCAAGTCCTCAAATACTTTCATTATTGGAAGATTTATCCCATGCAGAAGGATTCTGAGCCCAGAAGTCTTGACAAGGGCTGTGTAGGGAGGAGACTGGGCAATTCATGAAAAGTCAGGGCTGTGAAGGGAAGGCAAAACTTGAACGCATGTTCATCTGAAAGGGATGAACTGTTTACACGAGCTGGGAACATCTTTGAAAGACCAGTGCTCACCAGAGAGTGGACAAACAAGAAAAGACAAGGGAGGAGAAGCAAAGGAGACCAAAACAGTAGAATAAAGAACATGAGAAGCCCCTCCGAAATGGCAGCAACTGGAATTAGAACTGCCTCTGTGGGCTTGAAGGTCCAAAACAATGGTGATTAGCATGGAGAAATTGAATGGCTATAGCGGGAAGGTATAAAATACAGTGAGCATTTGTGGGCAGGGGCCCCACAAGGTCATCGGGAATGAGTCCCGTTTCATAGCTCATCATTCTTCAGGGGAAGCTCCATCCACATGGCGCTGGGGTCCTACCCAGCGGCAGACCTTCTTCAGAAGTTTCCTGGCAAAGGGTGGCAGGACATTCCTCTTTAAAAGGAATACAGGGGCTGCCCATTTCTCCTTCACACTCCTTCGGATGATTAGATCTAAACCCTTTGACCATACCTAGCTTCTGACTCGAAGTGAGAGAGACAAGATGGAAGGGAACTTTGAGTATCTGCTTGTGGTCACTACAGACAAGTGGTAGAGGTATCCTGTTACCAAGATAATAGAGATAGAGTGTAATTGTAGACAGCTTTCTGTTACTATAACAAATACTTGAGAAAAATCAACTTGTAAGAAGAAAAGGTTTATGTTGGCGGTTTCAGTCCATAGTTGGTGGATGTATTGCTTGTAAGCCTTTTGTGGAACAGTGCCTCTATGGCAGAGGAAGCTTCACCTGATGGCAAACAGGAAGCGCATGAAAGAAGAGACTAATGTCCCAAGATCCACCCAAGGCCACACCCCCAGTGACCTCACTTCCTCCCTCTACTCTCTGCTTCTTAAAGCCACACCCCCAATGACCTCACTTCCTCCCTCTACTCTCTGCTTCTTAAAGCCACACCCCCAGTGACCTCACTTCCTCCCTCTACTCTCTGCTTCTTAAAGTTTCCACCCTGTCCCAGTTACACCGCAGGCTGGGGACTGTGACCTGAATACATGGGCCTTGGAGGAAATTCAAGACCCTAACTATAGCAATAATCATTTACGTTTATAGGGAAATTTGCATTTTATGAAGTTCTGCCACATAACTTACCATATTTTATTTTCATATTAATCCTGTATTTTTATTTTTATATTAATTCTATAAAGTAGGCAGGGCAAAGTTTATTGTAAGGAGAGTGTGTCTCAAAAGGCCCAAGCAGATGGGCTGAGTTAGCCTCACGTCGCAGGAGGAGAGTACAAGTGGTCACACCTCCTCTGCTGGTCCCCGCCTGTGGGAGGGTCACTGCAAGAAGCAAAGAAATGGTCCGACTTTATAGGGCCAAGTGGAGAGTAAATTTAAGTGATAAGCTTTGAAGATAAAAATTTTCCTGGAAATTTAGAGTTTGCACTTCTTAGATCAGTGAAGCTAAACACGAAGCCAAGGTTTTGAAGATACTATGGGTTCACAGGAGTATTTTCTTTCTTTTTTTTTTTTTTTTTTTAGACAGGGTCTTACTTTGTTGTACAGGCTGGCCCTGAACTCACTATGTAGCCCAAATTAGCCTTGAACTCACATGAATCCTCCTGCCTCTGCCTCCTGAGCACTGGGATTACAGGCATGAGCCACCACGCCCAGCATTGTGGTGTGTGGTTCTGATTGCCAGCTGGCGTGAGCCATCACCCGTGGTATTGTTGTATGTGGTTACCAGGGATCAAACCAGGGACCTCGCGCTTGCTAGGCAGGCACCGGAACCACTGAGCTAAATAAATCTGCCCCCAAAGATAGGAATTTATGGACAGTGGATTCATCATTATTCGTTAACATGGTACCACGAGAAGGTCAGTTTTGAGTCTAATGAAATAACAGCAACAAAGTGATTGAAACTAATACTTGGTAAGATGAAGAATAGGGAAGCTAAAAACTTACGGTGACAAGCAGAAGTCAGGGGCACACGCACTCGTGAAGCATCTAATTATACACTGGTCTAGTGCTGTTACTTTTCAGTCATTTCTTTAGTGTTTCTATATTTCTCTGTTCAGAAAAGATGAATTCTACTCTGTGAAATTCCATACCTCTGCATCAAATAAACACTTAAAATGTATTTTATGATTTTGGAAATAAAGATATTAGAACTTTATACACAGATGAGAGCAGTGCTTTTGTATGTTTGCACATACGGTTAACATGACAACTTCTGTTCTGTATTTCTAGATGGGAACCTCGATCCCTACACGATGTATGAATACAGGATTGCTGCACGGAACAGCTTTGGGCCGGGGTTCAGCCGGGCTGTCAGAGCCAGCACAAAAGAAGACGTGCCGGACGGCGTGAGCCCCCCTCGGTGGGCCGCAGTGGGCGAACTCGAAGACGCCATCGCCTTACACTGGAGCAAACCTGTGCGGCCGAACGGTATGAAGCGGCTTCTTAGAAACAACGCAATCTCCTCAAGAACCCAAAATGATATGAAATGAGTGTGATTTGCACATCACTGGCGTGCCTCCAGCCACTAGGAAGTACAGAGCTCTGTGCCATCTAATTTTCCCCCTTCCGGTGTGTTCCTTGTGAAATGTTAGCATAAGTGAATGAATAGCACCCAAGCTTAAATATCACCTGGATTCTCTTATATCAGAAACCCAGAGTAAGAGTAAGCAGCCGAATAAAAACTACATAACGGGAAGCAGGGAGACAGATCTTTCTCAGCAGGGAAGAGGGTTAAAGGATGGAGGGTGGAAAGGAAGGGAGAGATACGGAGGGATGCAAAGGAATTGGGACATGTCAAGTACACAGACCACTCCACACAGGAATGTAAACACCGTGTACCGCACACGTGTACCGAAAAAGTGGGGGAAGGGACCAAGAAACGAGTGGAGTGGGGAGGGGGAAGGGAACGGAAACAAAAAAGAAGATGTGTTGTCCACATATACCAGCATCTTCATTGTGTACTGCATGGTGCACTTGTTAACTACAAATTTAATAATTTTTGTATTTCCTTGAACCCTAGGATGTAGCTAAGCTGCTTTCAGATAAGCAGAGCATGTTCAGGGAAGTCAAAATAGTTCAATATTGAAAGTAAATTTGTTTGATACTGAAGGGAAATAAATATAAATGACTTTTGATTATGTCAAGAATCTATTTCCTCTCTGATAGTATAATTAAGACCTGGTGGTGCATACCAATATGGTAACAAATTAAAATTAAATATTGCTACATTATTCCGTTTCTTCGGGATGCTGAGATATGTAAGTTGTTTGCACATAGTCAAAAAGTAACATTCGACTGTAGCTGCTTCTCTGTATCTTTTAGGCCCGGTTATTTACGATATTCTTCTCCGGAATGGAATGGAACGTTTTCGTGGAACTGCTTTGAGCTTTTCGGATACGGAGGGAATCCACCCGTCCCAGGAGTCCTCCTACCAGCTGCAAGCCTGCACAGCGGTGGGGTGCGCTGCCAGCCCCCAGGTAGGGAGTGGAGAGACGGTGCCCGCGGCAGAAGGGGCCAAGTCCCCACACCGTGGCGAGCAGGGTGGTCCCCCTTCACTCGGCTGGACCTAGATCTGCGAGAAAAGACCGAGCAAGGTGGATTTATCCGGACAACAATGTTTTAGTCCTTAAAAACAAGTAAGATATGAGCCGGAGGGTTAGCTCAGTGGTTCCGGTGCCTGCCTTGCAAGCGCAAGGACCTGAGTTCAATCCCTGGTAACCACATAGAATGCTGGGCGTGGTGGCTCACGCCTGTCATCCCAGCACTCGGGAGGCAGAGACAGGAGGATTGCTGAGTTCGCGGCAGCTTGCCTGGGCACCATAGTGAGCTCAGGGCCAGCCTGAACTACAAAGCGAGACCCTGTCTCCAAAAAGCAAAAAAAAAAAACAAAAACAAGTAAGATACGAATCAGTATCTTGTCTCTCATGCTCTTCTCCCAGCAGGTATTTCTGTGGTTGGTACGGTTTGGTCGGTTAGGGTTCTCGTCAGCGAAGCTCGCAGCGGGACCGGGGCTCCATGCGAGGGCTGGGAGGCGGGGGGTCTCGCGGGGGTGTTCGGGTCCCAAGATCCGCCTTCCGGGGAGACGCTCGCTGCTCTCGCCGTGGAGGGACAGCGTTAGCTCCCGCCGGCGGCCCCTAAGGCGCGGCCCCTGCGGGTCTCGCTACTGTCGCATAAGCTGGTTTGCGCTTTTATTTCCGCCAGGAGCGGAGACAGTGCGAGGCCCGCAGCGTGTGCAGCCCCGGCGCCCGGACCTCTTGGCTTCCAGAAACATAAACTTCTTTCTTTGGTAACTTGTGGTTACTCTTTCAGAGCAAGAGAAAACAGAATAAAACAGCAATATCCTACTAATCCATAATCATTTTCAAACCGTTCTTGAGGTGAAAAGAATTTATAGTTAACTGTTACATCTTCAAAAACTGCCTGCTCTTAAAAAAACAGAGAAGGGGCAGGAGATTTAGCTCCGTGTTCTACCACACCTGCCTCACAAGTGCAAGGTCCTGAGTTCGATCCTGCTAACCACATACCACAGTAGTAGGCGTGGTGACTCACGCCCACCAGCAGTCAGTACCACACACCGCAGTGCCGGGCGTGGTGGCTCACGCCTGTCATCCCAACACTTGGGAGGCAGAGGCAGGAGGACTGCTGAGTTCGAGGCTTGCCTGGACTACAGAGTGAGCTCAGGGCCAGCCTGAACTATAACATGAGACCCTGTCTAAAAAAATAAATAAATAGTGAAAGAGAAGGAGCCAATAGCAGAGGAGTAGAAGTTATTTTACATGAAGATGTCTGATTGGATGCTGGTTTAGGTACCTGGAATTTGCAGGAAAGATTGATGCAGGAAATTAAAGCAATGAGTTTCAATGTGGTCTGAAAGAAACTCTAGGGAGAGCAAAACAGAATCCCACCTGAGCACTGGGGATTCTTCTACATGGAAAGACAGAAGCTCCCACCAAGAAGGTGGGGAAGAAACAAAAACAGGAAGAAAATAAAGACAGAGCACTTTACGGAGGCCAACCATGGCGTCAGAAGCAGCCGGAGCGGAGACGGTGGGCAGTCCGGCTCTGGCATCTCGGCCTCAGGCCAGAAGCGTCTGCGCAGTGGAAGGAGCCAACTGAGACCCCAAAGCGATCGCCCACAGGGGCAGGTCGCGGGGTACCCCGCAGCTCCCCAGAACCTTTTCTGAGTACACGGAGCCGGCCAGCAGCTGACTCCAAAGCGAGGGGCTGCGTGATCGTGGGGCCCTTCCACGCTTGCTACGCAGACCCAGCTCAAATCCGCCAGACGCCAGAACAACTGGTTAAAAAGAAAAAAATAAAAATAAAAAGAATGCAACGGATGTTTGTCCGAAAGTCTATTTTGCCATCACTGACTCAATATCTGGGTGATCTTTGGTTTTTCCTTCTCATTTGCCGCTCCGTGCCGAGCACCGCTGCAGACACTCTGAAGTCCTCCCCGACGTAGCAGTGTCCAAAGGTCGGGCCATTTCTACGGCTCGAAGCATCTCATGTGCGAGCGGGTTGGGGTGTAGGTTTTGCTCCATATTTACTGGTGCTTAAAATGTACAAAATCAGGCTGTTAAAATGCAAAGACACTGAGGGGCCATATGGAAGAGAGCTATGAAGAGTTCTCTGGGAAGACGGTCTGCCAGGACATTCTCCTTGTTTAAACCGAGGGCTGCACTCGCCGTCAGAGTTGTTGTCGAACCTGTCGTGATGGATGGTGGGGGAGACTTAGGTAATGTATTCAAGGTCAGACTTCGTTGTTTAACTAGGATGCCAGGAAAAGAACAAAAAAGGGAGACTGCTTCTGTGAGCCTCTGCTCGGCCGTGCTGGACCAGGCAACAACATTTTGAAACAGAAGCGACCTTCCCATTGATCAGGATACCTGGTGTCTCCTTAGCGTAAACTGCTGTTTAATTCTGTGCTTCCAGGTGCTGGTGACGACCACCCAGGGGGTCCCGGAGCGCGTCAGGCCGCCCAGCGTCTCCGCGCTCAGTGCAGAAGCCCCGCGCCTCACCTGGAGCGTCCCCGGAAAGCCGAACGGCGTCATCTCAGAGCACCGGCTCCGGCAGCGGGGCAGAGGGCTCGTCTACACTGACACCGCTCTCCGCAGGCTGCAGACGGTCACAGGTGGAGAAAACCGGAAAACCCCGCGGAGGAGTCTGTCCTTGTGGGGCGGGGGCAGGGCGTCCCGGGGGGGCGTGTTTGACACATGAGGTCACTTTGGAAGGACGTGTTCTCCTGACATATGGTCAGGGCCCACTTCTCCGTGCTAATAGAAGAGCCCACACTGGCAGCAATAAGCCCCAACAGCGGCTAACTTCAGAAATAATTTATATTTGGCTTTGATATGCATGATGAGTCGGGGTTTTGCGTCGCTGCAACTTCTTTTTTCAAACAAACAGTGAGGTGCCTCTCATTCCCCGAGGGTATCCTCGGAGATAATGGCACTGGCAGGGCCAAGAACGCGCGGGAAAGCAGGCAGGCCAGCGAGACGCAGGCGTTCGTCCGCTGATGTGTTCAGGCACACGGGTAGTTGACAGTTGACTGGTTGTGACTCTTATTAGTGTGAATTAAAGTAACTGCATTATTTTTATTTGGTATCCTAACATTGTCTATTATCATTAACAATGCAATAATAGTGCGGCGGAATAGTATCACGCAGGATGATTGTTCCGAGTGACTACAGTAATGGACAGACGTGAACGTGGACGTTACTCTGAAGACGATGCGTTTTCTGGCCCCGCCAGTGGCAGCCTCTCCTCACACCCCGCCCCCAGCCCTTTGTTCCGCTGAACTTCGGCCCTCTCACCGCCGATATTTTAGGTTTCTGGACTCTGTCCCACGTAGCACCAACGTCTCGAGGACCTGACGCACCTTTTTCCATCCTGTGCCAGGAAGTCCTAGGAATAACTCAGAACGCAAATCACTCAGCAACAGGAGCTAAAAGATCATTTGGGGAATAAGTGAATTTCACATACGCCTAAGCCCCCTGAGCCCTCTGTGGAGCTGGCTGTCCCCACAGACCTGTGGATGAGTCAGGGACTAGCACCTGGGAAACAACACCGTTTGCGATGAAGGAATTTAGTGCTGTACTGAGGTCCATGGCTCGTCCCACGTAGTTGTGTAAGTGTAGATGCTGAGCGCACATTTTTTTATCTAGGAGCCTTGCTTTTCTCATCTCCAGATGCCCAGATAAGCCAGCGATCGTGGGTATGGAGACTTCCCTCATCCCTTCAAACGGTCACATTGGCGTCTTGTGTCTTGTTCCACTTGACATGAAAATAATCACAGGTGGTGGAGAGAGTGCTTTTCCGCATGGCAAACGGTTGCTTTTCTACCGAGCTTTGTCATCTTAAAGACCCTTGGGACTCCGGTCCCTTTGGTCTCATCCCCTCCTCCCTATGAGCCGCACCTGAGAGGCGAGGACGACCTTGCCCTCGGGGTCTCCGCGCTCACTCCTGCCCCTGGCTGGACATCGCGCACCGTTTCTTCCCCCAAACCGAGCTCCGCACTGCTGAGTCCTGAACAGCACAAGGAGCGCCCTGAAAGGCACCAAAGGGCGAGTACCAATAATGCGGCTGAAACTACAGGAAGACTTGGTCCCAGGCGGGGCGGAACCCAAAGGAGAGCTTGGCGCGCGCAGGGCATGCTAACCAGGCTCTTCCAAGGTCAGGGAATGTGGAGTACAACCTCATCCCAGTACGGAATCCACAATAAACCAAGATCCGTCCCTAAAGAAACGTCTTCTTCAGGGGTCCGCTGAACCAGCAGCGGCTCCGAATTGTTGGCAGTGATAGCAGTGTGCGTATTTTAAGAAACCAGCGTTTGTGCAGCAACAGACCAAATTCAGCTGTGATGTTCCAACCGACAGCCTCGATGGTCCCATTAATCATTAAATAATTGCAAAGATTTTCCTTTAAATTCCTTCCCTCCACTAGTTCTTCCTTTCATTGTCATTTTCAATCAATATTTTTATGTCATGGGGGATTGAAAAATACTACATGCCCTGGTGCCAGATGTCCTCTTTTATTATGATAAATATTTTAAAGTCTGGGCCCACAATTTTAATTTTTATAAATCAAAACAAAAAAGAAAGAAAAATTTTTAGAAGTCATTTGATCCATCCTTCTGCTTTGTGTTAAATACACTTAGAAAATACTTTGTTTGGCTACAAAGCCCTATAAAGAGCGATTTGTTTGTTGAGTGAGAAAATAAACTGTCGCTCAGCAAAAGTTCACCAAGTACAGAGCCTTCCGTGTGCGGTTACCGGGGGCCAGAAGCAGCACCCGGCATGAACTGATCTAATACCTGAGCTCTGGATGTTGTGCATTTTATCCGCAGCAGAATTCAGTTGCACGGCTCGCTGACCGACCAAGAGCATCACCCAAGTATTCAAGACGTGAATGACTGTTTCACTGAGTCCACGGAATGAACAGAATAATCAAACTCATTTTCCATTGCATCTCAAACGTTTGATGCAAGGGCCTCCTGAACCCCTCGGGTGGATGTGTAATTTCCTCCTCATTTCCCGAACCCGGAGTTCCCTGGGCAGCGGGGCCCTAACGAAGCTGTAACGCTCGTCTTCCTGGAGCCTGAAAACTCGGGTCCTTAGAAATGACGCAGGGAGCGGCTGCCCCTCGCCTCAGCCCCATTGTCTCCGTGCTTATTTTTAATTACCTCGGAGCTTTAGAAACATGATCCCCTAAATGCTTTGTGGGAATAGCAGGGAAGGCACTCATCACGTGAAATCCATAAATTGCTTATAATCCTCTCAAGATGTTAAAAAAAGCATTAAGTAATTGAAGACAGGAAGTCCTCGGTTAATTATTTAGAGGTGTTATCAATGCTTTAAGTAAACCGAAGCGTTTTCTGCCATCGCCCTGAGAGGAGGCCCCGCGGGGCCCGCAGAAGCACCACCATCTTCTCATATTCGCTAATGCAAACAGCGCCTGGCAGCTTGTCGATACAGGACCGTCCGATCATCCCGGACTAAACACCTCCCCGTCCCGCTCAGAGCGGCTCTGAGGCGGGGCGCTGGTGCTGGTCACCCCTCTCCGAACCGGCCCTCTAACTCGGGGCTGGGCAAAGAGGCCGAGGGAAAGGCGCTGAGTTAGCAAGGCCACAGACTGAGCAAAACAAATGAATCCATCGTGTCCTCTTTAGAAGCAGCGCGAGTAGGACCTGCGTGTCCCCAGACGGGGGAATCGCTTCCCAAATAATTAATTAAAATGGTTGATCATTGAATTTCACTGAGACCCACCATTAACTTCACAGAGGAAAAATCCTTTTCCTTCCTCTCCCATGTTCTTAGGAGTTAAGGGAAACCTCAGGTTGCTAAGTAACATAGACCCTTAGTCAGATATGTGTGGCAGAAACTTAGGTAGCAACAGATTCCCTGCTCAGCCCTTTTGCAGAACAGAGAATACAGTTTGATCGACAATGTGTCCAGATGTGGAGATTCCTCACGACAGCACTTGGCCGCCACTTGCTCCATAGTATCTTTCCTCTCAAGGTATCTATGGCATTTCATTGTAATTTTCTCTTCCATTATCTCTTCCTCAACTACTGAGTAAAGCTCTTGAAGGAGAGAGACAGTAGCTTCCTGTTGGCCATTGTGTCCCTGGTACCTATTGTGATCCTTCACCGATTCAAAAATATGTGTCAAATATTAGTAAACTGCAGCATCTAAACTGCTAGGTCCTGTTCTTATTGTAGCTAAAAACCTTAAGACTAAATCGCAGGTGGCCCTGGCTACGTCATTAGCAGGGCCCACAGCGCAGTGAAAATTCAAGTTCCTTTGTTCCAAGATGATTAAGAACCTCAAGACAGCAGACAGAACTCTGGGTTCCCCCGGGGTGCTCCTAAGTGCGTGTCCCCCGCTGCCTGTGCAAACTGGCGCTGTGAGGCAGCTCTGACCCGGGGTCAGGATTACAGTCCGGGTCTTCAACAGAGGCGGAAAGCCAGACGGTGGTCACGTTGGCAGAACAGCCTCTGGTGCGGCTGGAGCCCCGTGGATGGCTCTCTCCCGCGTTTCCATCTGCTCCCCAACCACGGGGCACCGAGTCCCGGATCTCTGAATGCAGATGTGGCATCTAATTGCGTTTCCATTGCCCCACTTCTTTTCCCTTTCTTTAAACCCATTGTAGACATAAGTGTAAAGCCAAAAGTTTATAGTCAACACCTCTCTGGGCACTGACTTCTAAGGAGTAAACCATTCTTCCTGAAATCCTAAAGCAGTCAAGGTTTTTTTTGCTGGGGAAATCACAAATTTTATTTTATCCCAGTGGTTGGTTGTTGAAAAAGAAAACTCCCAGAAAAGGCCGGCCAGAGGGCTCCATTCCTTAGAACCTTGAATTCTAAGAAGAAAAGTGCTTCTTAAGGTATTATCTTAGTACATTCTCATAGCTGAGACACAATAGCTGACACCCACAATTTAAGAGGGGGGCCTATTTTGGCTTGCATTTTATAGAGGTTTCAGTGCACACAGTTGTTGTCTCCAAGGTGGGGAAGGATGGTAAAGGCTGGGGTGGAGAAGAAAGAGCTTACTGCATGGCAGGTGGGGAAGTCATATGAGCCAAATACTGTCATTAAAATTGCAAGCCAGAGCAAGGGACTTAGTGACTGTCTAAATGATAGCCATGATGTTGACCTGTCTCTGGAAAAAGAGTCTGCCAAAGAAATCGCTCGTTTAGGAAGGTTTCCTAGGATGAGTCTGACGGCTAAGGGTTGAGGAGTCTAAGCTGCGACCTAGAATTTTATATAAAATTAAAAGAATAGGGATACAAGTTTTCTTACAGCAAGCAGTCAGAATTGAAATTCTCGGTGTTATCTCACTGGCGTCTTTAATGGTTTGGTGTCTAGTTCATATGATGCATCAGGTGAACTCATAGAACGATACAAGAAATGGGCCACTGTTGCCCTGTAAGCGATGGCTCCCCCGGGAGGGCAGTAAATCTGCGTGGCTCCTGGAATGTAGACTGTGAGGCTGGCACCACCCAGAAAGGGAAACTAAAACTTCTTCATGAAATTCTGTAAAAGATGTCCTCATTTAAATGTACCTTGAAGGTCTCTAGAGCAGTTCCTTGATGCTTTTGTGTCTCCGGATTAAACATCTGATTTGTTTCACATGTCATCAGATTTATTAAATTGAGAACCACAGTGTGGCTCTACCGTTCCAGTCAAGGTTGGCAGTGGGTGCTGAAGTTCCGGGATCCCCACGAGCAGAGGCGCTGTGGAGGGGCGACTTAGAGCCGGGCAGGTGAGGGGAGAGCGAGGGCTTCGTAGCAGACGGTCGGGGCTACACGTCCCCTTGGGTGAGCTGGTGCAGCGATAGACTGTGCGCGTAGGACGGATGCTTCCAGCGTGGCTTAAATCTGAACGTCCCCCACGTGTCTCGTGTTCAGAGATGGGCACCTTTGGAAGGTGGCTGTTGACTCGTCTCTTGCTGATTTCATAGATCAGTGTGCTATTGAGCAAGCGGGACCCGATCAAAACAGGCAGCTACTGCCAGAGCGACCTGCAGGGCACATCCCTGTCTGCACTTCACACCTCTCTCTGCTTTCTGCTTGCCACAGCCTGAGCAGCTTCGGTCCTCATCACCGCTTCTGCCGCAGAGCCGGCCCGCCATGGACTGAGTTCCCCTGAACCGCGAGCCAAAGTAAACCTCCTGTCGCAGAGACGGGAAACCGCACAGTGCACTTCCTAATGATCAGCTAGCTGTCAGGCCCCTTCAGCGCTGGAATTAATCTCTGACCACGCTAATCAAAGAGCCACAGAATTAGGTTTCGAAAATCAATTCCCAAAAATTTATGAAGTGCTGTTTTAATACATCCATGCATTGTATAATGTTTACATCAGGATGTGCACATCATTTCTCTGGTGAAAATGTTCAAAATCCTTCCTTCGAAGTGCATTGTCTTTATCTGTAGCCACCTTTCTGTGCAATAGCTTCTTACTCCTGACGGTACGTTTCTGTCGATCAACCTTTTGAATTGCATATTCTTTAGGCCTATTTGTGAATTCCCTAGAAAACAACAGATGACATTGTAGAGTAATTGGCTGAATGCTTTGAAGGAGCAATTGCTCTCGGAAATTATAACGGACAAAGTGCCTTTTCCTGACTGTTTATCTGGGGATTAAAAATTAGAAGCAAGCTGTTCTTTACAGAGTGTATCAAGTCTAACTTACATAGACAGGGGTTGTGTTTGCCGCATCATATTTTTATGAAGCACGGGCAGACTTTCTGCAGTGCCTTTCTAACACGCATTTACTCTTGAAAGGAATGCTACATGGAAGTGTAATTGCAATGAGTTTGGTTACATTCTGCCTTTCCTTTAGAAGAGAACATGATTCCCTGTAGGGAAATTCAGGTAATTTGCAGCCAGAGTGGTCTTAACTATCCTGAAATGTTAAATACTTGGCTTTTCTCCATGCATTTGCCTTTCTCCACTCTGCCACTGCTATTTCCTACTCTTTTAACTCAATACTGAGCACTTGAATGATGTTTTCTTTTCTCCTTCTCCTCTTTGACTTCAGGATTAAGTTACAGTCAGGATGGTTCCTTCGAGACATCACTTTATTTCCCTCTTCTCATTCTGATCAATTCATGAATAGCTTTCAGCTGGGGTTCTCTTTTCATTGCCTATTGCTAATGTTTCATATATATCTCATTTTAAGGACTACTGATGGGGGCTTACTTCAGATGACAGCAAGTCCCAGTTGAAATATGTGGATTTTATTGAGTTTTACAGAACCATATAGATGAAAGGTCATTCAGTTCATGTAAATCACACAGGCCTGATGGTGGCTGATGCTTTACTTACAGAACATGTGGATCAGGCCTATTAGGAATCCAGTCTCCTCAACCATATGGAAAATACATCTAAAAGAATACAGAGAGGGCCAGAGATTTAGCTCAGTGGTTCTGGCACTTGCCCTGCAAGCGCAAGGTCCCTGGTTTAATCCCCAGTAACCACATACAATAATAGTGGGCTTGGTGACTCACGCCCACCAGCAATCAATACCACATACCACAGTGCCAGGCTTGGTGGCTCACGCCTGTCATTCCAGCACTTAGGAGGCAGAGGCAGGAAGATTGCTGAGTTTGAGGTTTCCCTGGGCTACTTAGTGAGCTCAGAGCCAGCCTGAACTACAAAGCAAGACCCTGTCTCAAAAAAAAAAAAAAAAAAATAGAATACAGAGAATGATGGATTTGGGTTTTGTGTCTCATCAAATTAATCTGCAGCCCAGTGAACCAGTTTGCGCTCTGATGCTCACAGTTTGCACATCTAGAAACTGAGGCATCCGGAAGCTGAAACCTGCCCCAGCCACGGCTGGTTAGTCGTGGTCAGCTAGCTATCAGGATCCAGATGCTCTCACTTCAGACTCATCTCTACCCCCTGAGCTCTTCCTCCTCAGCTGTGACTCCCCATAGTATTCGAAATGGAAATATGGAAACCTAATATATTCCCACTTGGATTTTTAAATCACTGAAGTTTCCCTGGGCTTTGTGCTACCTCGGTCAGCATTCTCATTGCAGAGCTGAGCATCCTGGCCCAACTACTTCAGGCCGCGGGTCTCAGCCCGCTCGGCCAGCTTCAGGCCCTCCACCCGCTGCTGCCCGCGTGACCCGCCGCCAGGCCCCGCAGCCCTCGGGGTTAGCGCCCTCTGCAGGCAGGTGCGAGGCGGCCAGTGGGCCCTGGGTGTGCTCTGATCACAGTGTGAGGCCTGCGGGCCGGAAATGCCTAGTTAGTGTGAGCTAGTGTATTACTCGGGAAACTTAGTAACTAACTTCTTTAAAAATAAATGTGATTCTCATAAAATATATTTAATATACAGTCCAATAAAAAGAGAAACAGCCTTGAATTCTTTTTGTTTTCTTTTCACTTATGTTTGAACTAACATGCTCCTTTTATTTTAAGAGTAGCTGCTAGGTACACAATTAATATTTGTCAGTTAAACATACTAATTTTCAAAAGAACTGCTGTAGCAGTTTCTACCATTTTTGTCTTAGGGAAGTTGTTCAGTTTCTTTAGCTGTAGCTCTTAGGTGACTCAAGAGTCACAGGCTGCTGGAAAAGCCAGGGGCGCATCCCCGCCTATTATTCACCGTGTGAATATTTAGTTGTTGGAGCTTTGGTTTTCCTATCTGTGAAGCAAGGCTATCTATTCCTGTTATGGTGATATTTGAGGCAAAACCTCTTTGGATACATGGTGACTCACTATATATGTTGCTGCTCATTTTCTTCCCATGAGCCTTTGCTGCTCCTGGATACTCTAAAGGGAAGTTACTATGGACAAGGCGGAGGAGCAGCCATGCTGCCCGAGTCCTGCACGTAAGGTCTTCCTCGTGGTCACCATGTGTCAGCGATCATTTTAAGGACCGCGTCTTTAAGAACACTCTATCCTGCCAACGCGCTTACAAAGGGGCATCTGTTGGCCTCTAACAATAAAAAGCCAGTTATGACCTCATTGATGGCAACCGAATAATATTCCCAAAATGCAGTGTCTCTTCTTTTCTGAGCTTCACTCCATCCTCCAGCTCTGTGTGGTGGAAAATAGGAACATCTAGCGGCTGTGACCGAGGTCCGGTCCTAGGTCTAGGACTTGAGTTATGTCCTGGACACCGTTCTGAGCTAACACCCTGCAAAGAAAAAGCTGTTTCTATCCCAAACTCTGTGTCTCCCTTCAGTTCTTGAGGAATAAAAGATAAAGCTCGAAGGCAGAGAGTGACCAAGAAGCTGTTCTCTCCAGGGAAAGTTGTGGGTTCTTTCACCATCATGGCTGAGTAACGTTTCACTGTGCCTATAAGTATCACATTGTCTTTATTCGTTCATTCCTTCCGGGCTGTGTTTCCCCATCCTGGCTGCTGTCAGTAGCGCTGCAGCCCACAGGGGTGGGCAGGTGCCTCCCGGATGTACTGGGACCAGGTCCTCTGCTTATAAAACTAGCAACGGGCTTTCTGCATCATACGGCGGTTCTGCTTTGAGTTTTCTGGAGAAGAGTTTATGCTGTTCTCCATAACAGTTGTATTAATTTATGTCTTCTCTAGCAAGGTAGGAAATTTCCCTTTTCTGTACATCCTCTCCAGCATGCATGTTTGTATATGTACGTATATATGTGTTCATTTATTTTGGAGTTAGCCATTCTCACTGGGGTGGGAAGCTGTTTCATTATAGTTTTGATTTGTATTTCCCCGATGACTAATCTGATTAAGCATTTTGTTTTGTATTTGAGAGCCATTTGTATTTTGTTTCTTGAGAAGCGTCTATTCATATGAGATACAAGACATTCCTTAATGACCAAGTTTCACTCGTGAGACAAGGTCATTGATGAATTGGTCACTAAATGAGGAATGGTGTGTAGTATGTGCATGACAGTCTTCAGAACGGAGAAATGGTCAGAGGAAACTCCAACTTGATGACTTCACCTTTATTTGCGTAACTCTTCCATGCAGTGCTGAGGGTATTAAAGCACACAGAGCTACAGTACGGGACTGTGCAGCACAGTCAGCGGAAGTGCAGCCTGCGCTGTAGAAGAGAACACCACGCGGCTACAGTGCCGCTCACGAACCTGCCTTGTGAGTCTGAATGCAGGGCGTGCGTGCAAACACACTCCTTGGTAGATCAGAAGTTATTAAACAGATAGGTTCTTAAGTGGGGGATATCTGTATATTATGACGTGTGATTTAAAAAAATATAGTAAATATTTCAATTTTTAAAACGTTTGCATCACAGTAAGAGATACCTTGCCAGTAATGCCACCAAATACTTCCCAACTCTTGAAACTCACTGATCCATCCTTCTCACCGCTTTCTGAAGCAGCTGTGGGCTCCACGTTCACGAGTGTCTTTAGTTGCATGGTCTCAGTTGTCCCGATATCCCAGTCCGTTCAAAGTGGTCATTTTGAGTTGGAGGAAGAGCCAGAAACCACCAGCTGTGAGATCCAGCGAGTCAGACTGATGAGCAGCTGGGAACCATGTTTTCAAGAGCCTGCATGTCTGTTGGATGGACTTAGGCAACAGGGTTGATATCACCATATTCTTGATCATGCCTCATAAAGACGAAAAAATTTCCAGAACTGCTTCAGAAGATCACAAGAATGTGGAACAAGTGTGTGCAAAGTGACAGGAAGGATTTTTGAGAACTATTACTGTGAATGTGTGTTTTGCCATAAAAATTTCTTTAAACCGATGCACTCATCATACTCCGTGTAGGTACCCAGCTCCAATCTTCTGTGTACTGACATCCGGTTTTCTTCATACTATTAACAGAAGTTTCCTTCTCATGTATATTGTGATGACTTGATGTCAAGAGTCCCTTGGCTGTAGGTGTGTGAGTTTATTTCCGTGACCTCTGCTCTGCCCCGTGGTCCCGCGTGTCCGCGCTGGTCAGGACCCTGCTGTTGTGGTCACTGTGACTCAGTGGTGCGTCCAGCTGTGTCCAGCTGTGGGCCAGGTGCTGTGTTTGAACTCCTCTGACTTCCGGAGAGCCCTCTCAGGCTCTCCTCCATGCTGAGCTCCCGCACCCCTTGATGCTGCCCAGTAACTTCAGAGGAAGCCCAGTGCCCCATCAGCCAGGAGCCCACACTGCCGTGTGAGCCCCTGCCTCTCTCCTCCCTCAGTCTCCCGGGCTCCTCAGTGCCAGCTGCTCGGTCTGCAAGGCCGTTTAGAAAAAAGCCAGTCCCTTTAGACAAAGCCGCAAGGAAAGGCCAGCTCTTCTTGTACACGTGGATATTTCTCTTAACTCACGAATAATAACACACCTTGTGTCATAAAGTCACAGAAATATGAGTGCATCAAACCCACATCTATTCTTTAGAATATGTCTACTGGTGAATCATTGCTTTTAATTTTCTGAGGGGTTTTTTTTTTTTTTTTTTTTTTTTTTTTTTTTTTTTTTTTTTTTTTTTTTTTTTTTTTTTTTTTTGTGACAGGGTCTCGCTTTGTAGTTCTGGCTGGTCCTGAGCTTATTATGTAGCCCAGGCAAGCCTCAGACTCAGCAATCCTCCTGTCTCTGCCTCCCGAGTGCTGGGATGACAGGCGTGAGCCACCACTCCCAGCACTGTGGTATGTGGTATTGATTGTTGATGGGCGTGAGTCACCACACCCAGCATTGTATGTGGTTACCGGGATCGAACTCAGGACCTTGCGCTTGCGAGGCAGGTGCTGGAACCATTCAGCTAAATCTCCGACCCTTGAGTTTTTATTACATGAAACAATGAGTGCTAAGTGGGAAAAATATCAAAAACTAAAGTACAACATTTTAATGTTTATTGAGTGTTGCTAGGAAATCATCAAAGTTTTCAACATCAATGGTTTTTGGTGTACAGAGGCTGAAAAAGAACTACAGGAACAAAATCCTATATGAAAAACTGCCACGAAAATGCAATAGCACTCTACAGAGAAACGTCTTTCCTTCCCTTATCACACCTAGTAATCTTCACACATGACGGCAGCATGTCACACACACACACACACATCGCTCACACTGACAGCACGCGTGTTTGGCTTTCCTGGCTTTGTCGTGGGGCCCAGTTCACATCACGCTGCTCTTCTTTCTGTTTTGTCAGAAGGTCCTTATGTATGAGACAGTGTGCGGTTAACAGGAGCATAGAATATCAGTAAACTAAATTATTGAATTATTAACCTGGTTGCGAATACCCCCGTTCTCAAACTAACCTTACTGTCCTTCCGCGAGGAAGCTTTCTCCCCTCATTCCCCGCCTGAAGTGTTTCTTGGCAGCTACTGTTTGTTTGAAATAAGACCAGCCACAGCACAAGATGAAGAAGAGAACTGAAGAGTTCATATTGAGGGGAAAAGCTCTTGAGATAAACTGCCTAAAAACACAGTATTTCTTCACTTCCACCAAATATACTTACAGCTGGTGTTCAGGAAGAAAAACCTATAAAGTAATTATTATACACATATTGTATTCATCTTGCTACTAATGTTCTGCAGCTAGGGAGGAAACTCTCGCTGAGGGAGCCAAATGCCAGGGCAGGGACTCCTTGGAGTTCGGGCCGGGTCCGTGAGGCCAGCCGCTTGGCTTTCCCGTCCGTACAGAGAACTTGTGTGGCCTTGAGTTTCTCCAGACAGCACCTCGCACCCAGCCCTGAAAGCGGATACCAGTGGAGGACAAGACCAAACACACTCAGAATGCCCCCCTGGCCCCCAGGGCACTTGCCTTCTGACAGAGGAGGGAAGCCTCAGGCGTATCCAGTCCGGGCCCAGCGTCCCCTCCGCCGGGCTGGGCCTCACCTCTGCAGCCCCTGACCTCTCCCTGGGATGCTCCCTCCATTCCCCTCTGAGCTCTGTATTTTATAATCTCGGTGTTTTCCCATGAGCTTTTTATCAAACATATGTGGCTTCTATATGGCCTAGATCTTTAGTCATATTCCTCGTCTGTAAAGCAGGACAATTTCAGAATTATGTAAATCCTCCATATAACCAAATGGAAGATTATAATCAAATAAGTACCTGCAGATTCTCACTCAGTTGATAAAGAAACCCAAAGGCCCCTGAAGCTCCTACCTGGGGCTGTCGCGGCTGTTTGCCTGGAGAACCGAACACCTCTCCAGTTCTCAATAATTTCTATGTTTTAATTTTCTTAATTTGAATCTTTATTGGCACGTTATATATACATCTCATGATCACACACAGTATGGAGACTGTGGGCCATCCTATGACAATTTAATTCTCATTTTTTTCCTCCTCCCCCACCCAGCCTACGGTCCCCCGCCCCTATATACATAAGCTTTGTTTGCCTTTTATTTTGGCACAGTTAATAGTCACACAGAATTATATTTTGTGATTTCTAAAAAGCTTGGATATGTGAACTTAGTCCTACGAATCAAAGAAAGAAAGATCTGTAAGTTTCAGTAGTCTCTGTTGAGTGCTGCCGAGTCTTCCTGTTGCCTCTGCTGATGTAAACTCCTTCTTGGGGTATCCCATTTCATCATCTCCCATCAGCTCCATGCTGTAGTGATCCCCCATTTTACAGATCAGTAGACCAAGGCAAAGAGGAGCTAAGTAACTTGTCCAAGGTCACCAGCCACAGAGTCATGAAATAGAACAATACACAACTGCCGGTGTAAATGGGTGAGGTCATAATTCTTTTCCCCTGGTAATTTATTGAGCAATTACTGTGCGTCATCATCTTTTAAATACAGAAGAAGAGACAAGCACTATGCTGTCACCCTCTTCTTCTTAATCTGTAAAATCAATATACACAAGAAGTGCGACGCTGAAAAACAAAAGTGTTAGTGTGAATATTCCCTGAATATAGCTTGAGGCTAGAAGATGTTGCATCTAACCTCCTTTTTATTTTTTCTGCTCTTACTCAAACAAAAAAGCATTTCCAGAAACTTGGGTAGTTACCCCGGAGAAGAGAAGGCTTGAGGGATTTGATAGATGTCTACAAAAATTTGAAGAACTGTCATGTGGAAAAGAAATTAGATCTGTTATATATGTCCCAAAGGTGGACTCAGAGAAAAATTTCACCACAGTGTGAGGGAGAACTTTCGGGCCAAGCAAGAAGAGCTCTAGAGCTCTTTACAGATGGAGTGAGCTTGTTGGGGGTGAGGACGGTCCGGGTCACTCAGGCAGACCGAGTTCCTGGGAGACTTCAGCTAGGACGGATGGATCATACGAGTTTTAAGATCTCCTGTAATCCCAGGAATTCACTCTTTGTATCAGTGATAAATGAAATTTATATTCTTATTTAACTGCTTATCAAGTTCCCCCTTTTCCTTAAAGAGAAGGTTTCAGGAACCTGGGGTACAGATCGGTGGTGGAGTGTGGGCCAAACATGTGCAGAAGTCTGAGTTCCATCCCAGCACCAGAAGAAAAGAGCGTTTCGATGGTTTTCGTGTCATGTCTCTGGCGCTGTGTGCTCCTCCTGGTGCTTAAGTGGTAATAAATAATCCTCTCAAGGGCGCTGCTTCTCCTTTGTTCCGTCCAGGCCTGCAGCCTTACACCAGCTACAGCTCCACGCTCACGGCTTGTGCATCTGCTGGGTGTGCTTCCAGCGAGCCTTCTGCAGGTCACGCTCCACAGGCAGCCCCGCAAGGTAATGAAAAATATCTGTGTTTGGGGGAGACGCTTTCATGTGTCCTTCTAAAGCAAATCCTCTGAACTCTCTGTAGTAAACATGCAAGAAAATAGACAAGGACAAAACCGCGTATGCTGGCTCCCAATCTTCAGGTATAAGCAGCCTCTCTAGCGGAGTGTGTTCTGAGTTCCTAAACCTTTTCAATTTCTGTTTTCTGGGGGTTGTTTAAAAACTCAAAAGTTAAATCTGTTTCCAGCCATTTCTATTCTGTAATCGACATCATACTCGCTGTTAAAGTTGGCTAAAGTCATCTCTCCCCCCGTGAACCTTCCACACGGTGGAGAGAGCAGCAGGACAATGCCCCAGACACATAGGAGAAGAGCTTATCTGAAGGGTGGTGTTAAGGAGCAGCAAACAGGACACATACCTTGATCCGGGGCAGACCGTACCCCACATGGACACCAGGAAGGGCCCGTGGAGCAGGCCACTTCCGGGGGCCCGAGGGACAGGGCTTTTCACAGAGTAGCTGTGGACACAACACACAGTTCATGGAATGTGCTGCCACCGCCTGAGGTGACCCATGGTGACCTGGTGAATTTCAGGTCTTCATTCCTCATGACAGGGTGGTTCTGTCTTCACTGTCTGCACCAGACACACACCACGTCTACAAAGGAGCAGGTAGCACAGTATCTATTTAAGATTTTTTTTTTTTTGGCTAATGATAAAATGGTGGGATACAATCTGATATCCATGAGCAGAGGAATGGCCAAATAAACTCACGTCTTCTCACACTGTGGAATTTCGTGCATTAGTTTAAAGGAATGAGGTGATCTATGTGTATAAATAAATTATGGAATGATATCAATATCTGTTGTGTAAAAACAGATGAGAAATAATATTCATTTCTAACATTAAATAAACACATGTGTAGAAAATATTCTGCAAGTATCTACACCTATCTGGTGTCCATGCTTGGAACCATAAGATGTGAAATCATTTACTTTGGGGAAGTGAATATTCATAGAAGCTTGTGTCACAGATCATCTAATGATTTTATTAATCTTTATTATCTGCTTGTTTCAAACATGGGGAAACTGAGGCATAAATAAGATTCTAAACAGAAATCTAATGTTAATTACCACAGTAGAGTCCTGACCTACTTGTCCATTACTCTTCTAATGAAGAGTATTGTTGTACCTCAGAATATTAGATTTGAACTTCCTACCAGTAAATGGGGAATAAAATGGAAAATTCCACATATGGGGCATATGGCTCCTCCCCAGGAACCCACTAATGATGTTTTCTATATAAAGAATGTCTCATGTCAAAAAGCTTAGTGTTCCTTTGAAAGGAAGAAACCAGCAGTGGATTTTTTGGAAAGGTAAACTATCAAATGGATACTTTCATGATAATGGATAATTTCTAAAGGATCTATCAACCAGGTTTGGCTGAAAATCAAGCCTGGTTAAATAACGGAGTTTCATATTCCTGTTTACTCATCACTTCATATATTTAAATTCTTAAAGATAGGAACATATTTTCCCACTTTCCCCAAGAAAATTGCTTGGAGAGTTCAGATTTTATGGCTTAAAAAGGATAGCTTTCAGCAGTGCAGAAGGATGATAGGAGAAATGTTGTCCTCAGTGTTATATGCCATTCCTTCAACAGAAATAACTATGCAAAGACTTGATCCAGTAAGTAAGCATCTCTCTGCAGGAGAAATGTGGATTTAGATCCATTTCCTGGCTGTACAAGCACCATAACTGTGGAGTAGTATATGAAATAAATGTAGTTTGAATGCTTAACTTGGGGGTTTTCAGGGAACAAATCAACAATAATGTGAAATCCTGTTGTTTTACTACAAAGTAGAAGTAAACACACTATATTCTGTTAAATTACTAATCCAAGTATAGCTAATTATAAAATTCCGGTTTTGAAGGAAATCAGGTAAAGCTTGAAGAGCTGGTATTTGAGAATTTTTAGTGGATATGGAGAGAATTTAAAGAAGTATTCATTTGGTGCCACCCTGGGCTTTTTTCTTATTTCTCCTTTGCAACTAGAAAAAAAGATAATACACATTTTGAATTCAGGACAAGTTGGAAAAGGTGTCCTACCATTTTATCTGCCTAGAAAATTGTCTACCGTTAGGGCAATACGGCAGTAGGAAGAGCTTGAACTGGGTTGTTACTCACTTATTCTGGAAGCATCACCAACCCGTGAGCTCTGACGCCTGTTGTGAGATACAGAATGCAAAAGTGGTGGGCACACTTCCCCAGAAAACTAACGGTAGTGGAAACAAAGGGGGAAGAAAGCCAACCTGCCTCAGTTTCCCTTCACATAACCTTCTTCTGTCCTCCTTATCCACTGACACCGTCTTGGATATTTCCTCTGCTCTGTGCTCCAATAAGCACACTGTCCTCCGTAATTCCCAAGACAAGCCTTTCTCTCCGAGGGAGGCTCAGGAAGGCTACACTCATCGTTCTGCTAAACAGTTCCACTGAGGAGCTGTTCAAACACTTTAACCTTGTGCTTTTAGCACTTAATATCTGCCCACCCCAACCCCAGTTTGCTTTTCCTCCTGTGTCCTCAGAGGTACCACCGTGCGCCTGCCCCTGTGCCCACCACTTCTCTTCCTAATGCCTGCCTTTGCCTTCCATTGTAGTATTTAATTGTTCATAAAATCTTGCTAGTCAGAAATCTCAAGAGTTTTTAAAAGCTCTGTTCTTCCTTTCCATTCCATCTGCCACTGTTTTAATTCAGAATCTTCGGGCTTAGCTGGATCCTAACTACCTGCCTGTAGTCCTTTCTCATCTTCCTCATATCTTCTATCCCAATTCTTCCTCTTTTGCCAAAAATCTGCATATCTCATCCTAATTGCCTGCATAAAGTCTTGTTTTCTAACATAAATCTGTCTTTTTAGTAAAGCAAATACCCAAGATTTGACCTCTGCCGAACCAATGAGTTTTTTGGTCTTGCCCACTGCTATGCAAGATAGCAACCACACCGCAGAGCCCACAGTCCAGGCGTGCCCTCCTGTCCCTCTCTGCCGAGGTGTGGTGCCCCCAGCCTGGACATCCTACCCTGCACCCTCATTCAGCTGATGCAACTGCTTAGCACATGACTCCTGTCTCTCCCTTTGCAGAAACCTTCCCACTTGTGTGATGACTAGAAAGTGCTGTGTTTTTATTTGCCTGGTGGTATGAAACACCATTTTCTTAACAACTATTAAAATAACTGTGACCAGGGCCGGAGATTTAGCTCAAATTTTCCAGCACCTGCCTTGCAAGCACAAGGTCCTGGGTTGGATCCTGGTAACCACATACAACAGTGCTGGGTGTGGTGACTCAGGCCCCCCAGCAATCAACCAGCCATCAGCACCACATACCACAGTGCCGGGCGTGGTGGCTCACGCCTGTCATCCCAGCACTTGGGAGGCAGAGACAGGAGGATTGCTGAGTTCAAGGCTTGCCTGGGCTACAGAGTGAGCTCAGAGCCAGCCTGAACTACAAAGCGAGACCCTGTCTCAAAAAAGATAACTGTGACCACTCTCTTCCCATCCATGTCTGTCATACTTCAGCCTATCTCAGGTCACCTCAGCCCCTGGGGAAAATTACCATACTATATTATAATCTTTTCTTTTCATGTCTTTATTCAGTTTTATGATACAAGTTCTGAGAACAAAATGGGTCACTTTCTTCTTGGGAATAAGATGATCCTTAAAAAGTCAGGAGGCTTAAGGCATTTTGAGATCTATCTAAAAATTTTGTAGAACGCTGCTACATAAATTATGTCTTAATGTTCTGAAAATTTTTCTCCTAAAAAGTCAAAATTTTACCCTTCACAAAATGACTTACACAGGAGATATAGTCATCTCAAAGTTCTTGGTTATAGGAAACCTCACATGAGGAAAGTTGTTGTTTTTTAAATTCCATAAGAGTTACCCTGTTTACTAAAGACATAATGACATGACAATATAAAGTGGTTGTATTGATATTTCTCAAGGTAGATTTTTTATCATAGTTTTGTACATCTATAAGAATACTTGAATGTTTGACCTTGTAATGTGATTGTGTGTGTATATTTTATTTTTTATGGATAAGGGTAAATTCCTTGAGATAATTGGCCACATCTTAGTCTTCTTTGCATTTCCTATAACTGCTGTAAGTGTTTAATGTGGTATTGTGCTGGAGGTAATATACATTAAATTTATTCATTTAATAATTGTATTAGTATTCTTGTTTCTGGACACAATACCTGACAATGACAAGTTAAAGGTAGACAGGTTTAATTTGCCCCTAATTTTTTCAGTCCCTTGCCTACAAAATTCACAAGGCATAGGCAAAATATACCCAAATTTTCTGTCAGAATATAACGCATATGGCCTCTAGTTCAACTTCCACTAGAATCCTTGCTCACAGTTGAAACTTTCTGAGCCTGGCCTTTTCTGTCCACGTTCCTATCAGATTTTGTTTCGTTTTATTTTCTGAGCTTTCATAAGAATCACTCGCCAATTTCTGATTACTACATTCTAAAGCTTCTCTAGTCCTCATCTCTAAACTTTTCCAAACTCACCCCACAAGCCAGTTCCAAAGTTTTCTAAACGATATGGTTAGTTGTAATCATAGCAACTTATTTTTCAAGTACCAATTTTCTGTGCTGGTCACCTTTCCTACTTCAAGTTTAAAGAAGCTTAATTTAGCTTATGTTTTAAAGGGATTAAGTCTATGGTCAGCTGTCTCTAATGCAGAACGTTATAGTCAAAGGGCATGATAGAGCAGAGTACCAGTTTACACCTGGGAAACAGAGAAGAAGAGTACCAGAGAGGAAGAGGGAAAATAACAGATATCGGCTAAGGCCGTGCACCCTGACTCACTCAGACACAGCAAAACTCATGCCTCAGAAATCCCTGCAAGGATCCCAAAGCCAGTCAAGTGGACACTCTTCCCTATCACCATCTCTGTTAGGCACCATGCTATTAACAGACTTACAATGACAGACAAAACAGGATATTCTTGCTTTCATGGAACTAACTTTACTTTGAAGCAAGAGAAAGGAGTGGACTTCCTATTCATATAATAATATGTTAAAGGAAATGATTACAATGTTATGAGTGTTAAACTAGAAATACAAAGGAGTACGTGGTAGAGAAAAACAAATTTGGGACCCCACTAGATAGGATTAGTTAGGGCAGGAAGGTCCTTAGTAATAAAGTGCTATTTATACAGACAATTGAACGATGAAAATAAAGCTCAAAATGTCATGGTGTCAGAAGCACAAGTGTTCCAGGCAGAGGGAGTGGAAGTGCAAACACCCAGAAATAGGAAAGAACTTAATACTTTCTGCGGGATTCATCTGGTACGATTGGAGGTTCACATATGACGCCAGATACGCCAAAGCCAAAGAAGTACAGATCCAAACACTTCATTATAGGATTTGAGATCATATTGTATAAATAAATTCTTAAGGCTTATAAATTTCATAAAGATTACACTGGCTTAGGCCGGATATTTAGCTCAGTGGTTCCGGCGCCTGCCTCGCAAGTGCAAGGTCCTGAGTTTGATCCCGGTAACCACATACGATGCTGGGCGTGGAGACTCACGCCCACCAGCCATCAATACCACATACCACAATGCCGGGCGTGGTGGCTCACGCCTGTCATCCCAGCACTCGGGAGGCAGAGGCAGGAAGATTGCTGAGTTCGCGGCAGCTTGCCTGGGCTACATAGTGAGGTCAGAGCCAGCCTGAACTACAAAGCGAGACCCTGCCTCAAAAAAAAAAAAAAAAAAGACCCACATGTGGAAATGTCTCACATAAAAATGATGTTCAAAACTATGACTGAGTAGAAATCACCCAGGCAGTGAGCGCTGAGAAGAATAAGACAAGAGAAGAGGAGAGGAGAAAGAGAGTGGACAGCAGAAAAAGCCGAGGCCTCCGAGCCACTGGCTTATCTCTAGGTAGAGGGGAAAGTGAGTCACGGAGCCCCAAGGGGACCCTGGGCTCCCCTCAGGGAGAAGCGGCTCAGCACAGGGTGTGAGAGGAGGAGGAGGAGGGGATTCTCAATCGCTGAATTGTATAATTCATGCAATTCCTGGGTTAGCCTTTCCATGTATTCGAGGTAAAAGTTTTAAATGCCTGCACAACCTCTCAGGTCTTGAGTAAATTGCATTTAGAGTGCAGCCAACGTGGAGAAACTGTCTACTGCTGCTGGTGGGATATTCAAAAATAAACAATAAGAAAAATGTATTTTCTGCTCAATTATTTATTTCATCTCCCAAGTAAATGTATTTGTCACTCACAGTGAGATTTCTTTTAATCCACAGATAAAAGCATCACGTTTGGCAAGAGGATGGTATGACTTCTGATGAGGTGTTTATTTTATCCGTCTAGTAAAGCTCGTGGTGTTATTTTTCCAGGAGTTTGGGTGACACCTCGGCACGTTGTCATCAATTCTACATCACTGGAATTGTACTGGGGTCCACCGGAAAGACCCAATGGAGTTATTTCTCAGTACCGGTTGAGTCGGAACAGAACATTGCTTTTCCTGGGTGGCGGTGAGGATCAGAATTTCACTGACAACCAGCTACAGCCCGATACCAGGTAACTAAAGCACAGTTTTACCCGTCATATGGGAAGATTGTTTTTTTTATTTTTCAAGGTTTGAAAAGAATACATTTCACTGAAATCTTGTTATTAATCTCTTTATTCATTAGTCATACTGTTAACTACTGAAAGTACTAAATCATTAAATTAGTTTCAGACCATGTAAGAACCTTTTAAAATACATATAAAGAGGTTAGTCTTCTGCTTGACATAAAAGCATAAGAATTTTTAGATAAATATAATACTCAGAGTCAAGGTAAAGTCAAGTAGTCACAGTATTAAACTTTTAAAATTATTGAGTCACTTTAAAATGCATTTCTAAATAGCAACAAAAGAGATTCAGAGTTTTGTCTTACATTAACTACCTTTTCTTCTCTTATGTTTTCTTTACTCGCTACACTAGATGTAGACACACATAGTTTTAGGGGAGGAAAGTTCTACTTATTTGCATCTTTTTCCCATTCATTTCTCAGCGGAAACAAAATATAACTTCCATTAACAGATGGTTTATTGTAGAGCACAGAGAACAATCTAGTTTTATTGTAGAGAATAATAGATCAATTTAAAAACCTTTTCCTCCAAACATATTTTCTTAACTTCAATCCCTTTAAAAATAAGGAAGAGTCATTTGAATCAAGCTCAATCTAGCCACATCCTCCAAGACTTTCCTGAGTTCTTCAGGAAACATGACCAATTATTGGAAAGTCAAAAGCGTGATGGTGGTAAGTTGGCAGAAGTGTAATGACCCGGAGAAGACGCTACCTATGCTAGAAAAAATTCCAAGCCCTTGACAAACTCTCTGGACAGAAGCAAAGAATCTACCATTTGTCACAAGGTTCAGACAAAACAATGGACTGGAAAGTCAGCGGCCACTGTCTTTCTTATGCACTGACTTATTAAAATTCTTCTTTGTTTAGATACATGTATAAGTTAGAAGCCGAAACTGGAGGTGGCAGCAGTACTAGTGATGGTTACCTTGTCCATACACCTCTGTGGACGCCAGAAGAAATCTACCCTCCACATAACGTCACAGTAGTGGGGCCTTATTCCATATTCGTAGCCTGGACATCGCCAGGTAAAGAAACAAAATCAATATTCTCTCTCTCTCTCTCTCTCTCTCTCTCTCTCTCTCTCTCTCTCTCTGTCTTTCCCTCTCCCTCACTCTTCTTCCTGTAAAAGAAAATTAATTAAAGGCAAGGATTGAAACGTGAGATTGGTAAATCAGAGAGATACTATCTGTCTCCTGATTAGAAGAACAGAGCGACCCGAACCACACTCCTGAATGTGTGAAGCTGCTGGGATTCTTCAGATTAGATCACTAACACTGCAGTGATCTCTCTGCAATCTCAGTGGATCCGGAGTTTGACACACAGTAGCCCTCCCTGCCTATGTGCCTTCAATTGGTGGCTGTGCTAGCCGAACTTTACCTTTATGCTTGTCAGTCTCCACCGAGCTATTGAGTCACTATTGAGTTCCTTTTGTGATTTAGTGTATCGTAATTTTTTATATAAGCATCACCCTCGTGGAAAATCTTGATTGCTACAGTCCTGTGGAGTAAAATTTCCTTTTCTTTTACCATAAAGCACAAAAGGAGGGGCTTATTTCCAGGTGAAATTTATAATATATTAAAGTGTTAAATGCATTTCAAAAATATGTGGGTTATATTCAATGTCTAGTTTTAACATGAAATGGACATGAACCCATATTTTCCCCATTAGAGAAGATAGTCACAGTTCACCATAATGGTAAAAAGAACTAGCCATTTTGGCCATCAGCAGATTTATTCCACAAAATAATTAAGGGGGCCAGAGGGTTAGCTCAGTGGTTCCGGTGCCTGCCTCACAAGCGCAAGGTCCTGAATTCGATCCCCGGTAACCACATATAATGCTGGGCGTGGAGACTCACGCCCACCAACAATCAACACCGCATACCACAATGCTGGGCATGGTGGCTCATGCCTGTAATCCGAGCACTCGGGAGGCAGAGACAGGAGGATTGCTGAGTTCACGGAGGCTTGCCTGGGCTCCATAGTGAGCTCAGGGCCAGCCTGAACTACAAAGCAAGACCCTGTCTCAAAAGGAAAAAAAAATTTAAAAAAATAATTAAGAAAGACATACTTTTCATTATAGCAAACAGTAAATAAGCAGGTAATATAAGAAAAAGTAATATAAAGTCAATATAGAAAACATAAGTTCTCATAAACCAATGTGCTTGTGATATCACAATCTAAGGGCAGAGAGAAAGGCTCTTGCTCAAATTCACAGAGGAAAATCCACCAAGAGATTTATAAAAAGACAGTTTTAAGTTGCTCTAAGGTATTAAATACAAATGATTCCACACACCTTAGCTGTAAAATAAACACGCGGTACACTGAGCTAAACAAAATGTAAAAGAAGATTTAATAATGGAGACATGTGTCATTAAGTACTATCTCATACGTAAGTTTTAGGGGCATAGACATTCATGAACTCTCTTAATTTCAATAGCAAAGAGACAGTAATTCTACCATGAAAAATATGCAAACTTCCATTCCCCCCTAAAAAGCTGGTTTTGACTTTCTCCAAGCAGCACTGGTATCCCGCACCCCTTCAGCCTCTCGTACGCGGCGTCTGTATAGTACTGTTAGCCCCGCACAGCCAAACGAGTGGACGGAGCCTCTCTGAGACCGGAGTCGGCCCACGCGCCGGAGAGCTCTCCGCTCACACCGGCGCCTCCACTGCAAACCCGCTAAGAGCAGGAAGGAAAAGCCCGACACGCAAAGCAAAGCTGATGTTTTTCCAGCCGTGCGCCTAGGAAGTCCTGCGATTTAGCCAGTCATCGCCTGGCCTTTAAACATTATTCAAATACTAATGGCTTTCCATTCGGGGTTCACACCTCGTGTGGGTCTGAAAATACTTTCTTTCCAAAGTCCCCAAGTAAGACAAACAAGAAAACCAGGGTTCACATCCCAGCACTGCAGCCTGTTAGGTGACATTTAAAAATTCAGTTGTTCATCTTTTGAGATAAGAAAAGTGTCTATGTGTAGAATCACTGTAGAGAGCAATATATGTAATTGACATACATCACCTATTCCTGCATAATACTCTAAGACATATCTTTGAAAATTTAATTTTGGCCTTACACATTTTTTTAAAAATGTGGTGTTGATGAATTCACAACCCTTGTTTTCAATATGATAAAACCACTTATTGAAGGATAGAGTTAGTAAATTTCTCAGATTTATTGCTAATTTTCATGGCATATTTTTCTTTAAATTCAACATCACATTTTTATGTGGAATGCATAATGTTTTCATCGAGAAAAAACATTCATGGTGGAATGACACATAACTTTTGCTTACCCAGTATAACCAACTCTTGCCTACCTCAAGCCTTGTAGAAATTGTTCGAGTCCAGATTAAGAGAAAAGGTAGAGAAGTTAACTTTGACCCTTTAACTAATGATTAATAAATCTCTAATATCCAGACCTCTCAATCTTTTAGTTTCAAAGGCACAAATGCCGCTACAGAAACCTTGTAACATAACAAGAGATTAAACTCTTGCATTTTTTCCTGTTGCCTAAGATTTCAACTCAGTAAACAGTCAGCTGATTTTGGATTGTGCACACTAGACAGTTGATTTTATTGGAAAGTACCTCATGCTGTGTTTTGATTTAGAGAATAAAAATATTTTTTCTCTTCCTGAATATTCACAAATATATGTCTTAACCAGAAGGAAAACAAACTTATTATAAGTAGAGATTGCTTAGGCACTGACAGCCAGGAGTTTTGTAGATATTTAACATTTTCTCTGCTGTTCCCAAATTGTTATATCCTTGGTAGAGATGAACCAGAGGTTTTATGGCTCGTCTGTATAGTTTCCACACATGAATGAACATGAGAAAACTTGGGCAGAAATTTTGACTCCCAAATTTACTGAAAAAGAATCTCCTAGAGTCAAGAAGTCTAGATAATTTTTAGAGCTTCCTTCCCTGAGTTGGATGGACCTCCGTGTTTAGTAGCCAATGGGCCACATGCATCACGCAAACATGGACAATTAAAACAGTTCTCTGAATGTATGAATCGAACAAGTTTCTCCCCAACACGCAAAACCAAACTGGTAGTTGAATTGCTGGGTTTCACCTGCCTTTGTTTTGTGATCAATATGAGCAGTAACTTTAGACAGTAACCTTCGTCAGGTAAGTTGCTGTGAGAAAAGTCTGTGGGTTGCTGGACAACAGAAAAGTTGCCTAAGCAGTTAACTGGATTTCGGTGTTTAAGACTATGGTTCCAAAGCCATCAAAAGCTGTGTCTTAACACAGGTTTAGAGATCACTCCAGCGAAGAGGGTGAGGTCTATGGAGCATGTGAAAATGCCCAAGGGAGGGTAACTGTGATCTTGTTACCAGACAGTTTGCACACGTCACACATTGGAAAACTTGTTCTCTGTGCATTAGTTAACTTCCGACCGTGTGCGAAATACTTGCAGAACCACTTCCCCCGTTGTTTCCCATTCAGGCCCTAAAGAGACGGACAGTATGACTGTCCCCCACTAAGAAAAGTGAATCTAATGCTGGACGTGGTGGCTCACGCCTGTCACCCCAGCACTTGCGAGGCAGAGACAGGACGATTTCTGAGTTCGCGGCGGCTTGCCTGGGCACCATAGTGAGCTCAGGGCCAGCCTGAACTACAAAGCGAGACCCTGTCTCAAAAAGCAAAAAAAAAAAAAAAAAAAAAAAAAAAAAAGAAAAGAAAAGTGAATCTCAAGCAACAGGTATGATGTGATCCAGGCCCCGTGGACAAGCTGGGTCTGCTCTGTCACTGCCGTTACAGGACAATTCCTTCCTGTCTCTGGCATAACTCTTAAATCCACACGAACTTTCCATTTACCGTCCAGATTCTCAGGTACATAGTGCATCAACTTCTGCTGCTGGCAGCAGCAGCCCAGAGGGCCAAGAAACAAGGCTAGTCGTGGGTGAAAACCCAGCAGTTCTGGGAGAATAAGGTTGTAGGGAGCACTTCAGACCAGAGCAGAATCAGTGGTGGGACGCGGTGGCTCCCTCAGGGAAAACGTGCGGCTGCTCCTGGTGATTTCCTGCCCGTGAAGGCGCTGGAGACTCGCTCCCCGCCACGTCCGGAAGCGCAGGAGGGGCCGACGGGCCCTCGAAAGGCCGGGTCTTCGCCAGTGGCCCGAAGGGAGAGGCGTTTTCCGGGCGCCCACCGGAGCGCGCGGGGACCGAGGCCTCGCCAGGCGTCCGCTCCCCACCTCCCAGGCTCAGCCCCCGCGGGCGGCGTTAACAGTGACGTCACCAAACGGGTCTTGCCGGTAAAAGGGGGA